>NW_019091391.1:1205198-1259033 GCF_001949145.1 Acanthaster planci | reverse complement strand
ACGACCTCCTGCACTAGTATATAAATTAACATCTCCCCAACGCAAAAAATACATCTTGAAAACAATCATTCAATTTTGTTCGGTTTTCTAAAGTTGAATTAGATTGTGGTTGGATTTTAGGGTGAACCTTTTTGAGTTTAAAAAGGATAGATTGATTGGTTTGGTTTTGTTTGGTTTGGTTGCATGAGTTCGGAATGAGTGGAGATGGATTCAAGGTATGTAATATGAACATGGATAAAATCTGGTATATTTTGATTGGCTTCGGTACATGTAGCTTGACTAGTTTCCAACGCTTGGTTGATTTGGGTTAGCCTTCATTTTAGGTTGGTTGAGCTTGGTTGATTTGGGTTGGGTTTGATGGGGTTGGGTTGAGTGGGATGTGGTTAGATGGAGTTTTATTGTGTTGGAGGATTAAGCTGGGCTTTGTTGATTTCGGTTAGGTTCAATTAGTCTGGTTGGGGTGGGTCTGGTGATTGGGTCTCGCTGGTTGGGTTCAACCTGCGAGCAAAGTCATGGAACTTCATAAGAAGTGGCATTCAACACAACAGCTTTTTCCACTTAATTCCTAATAGTCCCTGAATTTGCCAAGATCCCAACCTACCACTCCTGCGAGGTGAACCAGCGAATCTACTTCTGGCACCACGCCGAAGGCAAGGAGCCAGACTGGGAAGTTCCAGCCATTGAAGGTATTGATGATGGAACACTCCAGTACATTGGATTCACAGTTTGTGAACTTGACAGCCACAACGAGGTAAGGCCATTGTCCGAATGACCTGTTGGTGGCTTGGAGTTATGCACAGCTCTACGGGGTTGTGGCCACAGCCACTTCCTGTAGAGATGTGCGGAATTTCAAACCAAAGCCAAGTCATTTGAACACGACCCAAAGTGTAATCCTAACTCTGAGCCTTCACTGACCCCCAAAATATTTGAAGACATTTGATCCTACATGCCAGAGACCGATGACTGAGATAATGCTTTTCGTTGGGCGTTTTTCCCCAAATATATTGACTGACGTTAAATGGAAAACAAATTGCCACCCTGCATGAAGACACTCAATGTTTAACTGAAATGCGAATCGTAAGGTCGCATTGGTGCCAACAGACATCGCCATGCAGTTTATGATGCTTGTTATAAACCCTGTGAAAATTTAATTAACCAGAGTTGCCCAAGGATAAATGGATGCAGGTGGCCAAATGGTTAAGGTTTATGACTCATGGCCATCAGGGGACTCGAATCGAGCTGCTGGCCGTAAGTTGTGGCCTCGGGCAAGCCACTTTTCCCTGCTTGCCTCTCTCAAGCCAGTATAAATGGGTACCAACATTAGCTGGGGAACAACTTGCGATGGACTGGCATCCCATTAAGAAGGATATAAATTCAGTCATTTCTTGCAAAGGAAATTGGAGATGAACACTGGCCTGAATAGCCAATTGGCTCGGAGCAGATTGGCTTGCGCCATCAACGTGTTGTTAACCTGTTGTCTGTGTTGGACAGTGTTCTATCCTGAAAACATGGAACAGCTGATGATTTTATAGCCTTTTTTTTTTCTTTGCATTATTTTTCTCCCTCAACTTTCCCAACAGGACACGCCCGAAAATGGCGCCGATGTTGCCCATCTAGACTACCTCCATGGCCCGTAAGTTCTGAAACTAAAAAGGGCATTGGGATATGCCCTGCCAAAACTTGTGCAAGTCATGATACAATAAACTTGCAAATTCTCAGAGAAGAAACAACATTTTTGCAAAATCTTTCCACGCCCCAATTCGCATGCACCAGTCCCACAATAGTTAGACATTCCATCGCATTCCGTCGCATTCGATCATTATTTGTTGTGAATATATTCAACAAAACATCACCTTAGTTCTTTGAAAAAGATTTCAATATTCATGCAACCTGAGAGACTCGGAACTGTGTCATGTCTTTCAAGTTTTGTTCACTCCCTCTTCCTCTCTCTTCCTTATTACCAACGATAGGAGATCCTTCACCGGTCATGTAAGCTTTTCAGATGTCAGCTGGGAGCCGCACCCTACCGAAAAGCATGTGGCCGTACTTCGCATGACCAGCAACCCGTCGAAACTGCTTGGAATAATCACCGTTCCCCGTGAAACCTTTCAAATCGATCAGGTGAGCTGGGTTTTGTCGACGTAACGATGGAGAGTTTTTGGAACACAGGGCCCCGAGCGGTACCAAAAGAGGGGGCAATTTTCCTACCTATATGGAGGTTCCTTCAGTGGGGAGTCATTATGCATTCCCCTCCGACATGCCCCTTTTCAACCGATGAGGACGGTGCTTCTGCCTTTTTCCAGCATCCAACCTTTTTTAGTCCAGCTTTATCTAGGGCTCTAGAATTATTCTCAAATTGGCTGAAGAAAACAGTGAGGTGGCCGGTGCTCTCATCTTAACATGGAGCTGAATGCCAGTAACTGAAATCCAAAGCTGAAGTGAGCACGGCAGCCAAGATTTAGGGTACTGAAGAAATCTGGACTGAAATCTCTCTGCACAAAGGAAACATTCCATAACAGCATCCTATATTCTCAATCATGATTTTATGAACGCTGCCAGATGATGAGTTTACCTCATATACGGAGGGCTTTTACTGGTTTCATCATTTCATTTTTAAAGCGTAAACGTCATTCCAAATCATTCCGGTAAACGGTTTAACTATATCAAATTCCTTACATTCCAAATCTTCACTAGTTTATTTTCAAAATGTATCGTTTACTTTTTGGGATGTGCCAAGATGTAGCATATCCATTTCATTAGAGGCTTTGCATGGTAGCCATCTTGCAGGGCAGTTGCTTTGCCTGTAGGATGGCAGCCATGCAAACCCTCAATAATAGGCGTCCCAAGTGCATGGCAGCAGTGAAGAAGTTGACTCGCTTCTCTCCCATTTCCCTCCCAACAGGTCGGGCCCTGCTTCGCTCATTTCAATGCGAACAGTCCCTTGTTGGGGAAGCTTGTGTTGATCATAGCCGTCACACCCGTCGGGCCGATGAGACAGCGGATCGTCACTACCGGTTTCACCCAGAAAGGGCTGTTGTCCTTCTATATCGGCAAGAGGGCCTTGGCTGAGCAATACTACCAGGTGTGCATAACCTGTTCTGCTTAATCTCTCTTCTCTCTGTGATGTTCATGCTGCCGCTCTCCTACCATGACAACACTGTGCCCTTGCCTCATACCACTCACTACGCTAGCTGTCTTACTATCACTGTCCTGTCCAGCCTGTTACTATTATAACCCTAACCCCCTAGGGTGTATGTAAAATCGTATCGAAATCGGAGGATTGGGGACCATTAGGGATAACCTGCCAAGTCCATTTCAATCCTGTACTCCCTCACTGAGTGCTTGTCTTAGACCTGGACTGACACGTACCTCCCTAGGACTGGGTTAAGTGGTCCACAATCCCAGTGGCGTATCCAGCAGGACAACAGAGAGGCAGCTCCCCCCCACACACACACACCAATTTGTTTGTTTTTTGCTTTCTTTAAAAATGATACTTCATTGGTGAGTAGGAAAGAAAGTAATAAGTAAGTTTATTTATCAAATATGGCACCAAAGCCCTAAGAAAACAGCACCAGGAAATAAAAGCAAGGATGTCTGGACCGTAAGGCTTTTGATTTTTTTTCTCCCCCTACATCATGTTGAATGAGCCTGAAGCCGCATTTGCTTTTGAATCCCCTCCCCCCTCCGACACCAAAAGCTGGCCACTGCATAATCCCTAGCTGCCAGTGTTCTGTGGCCCTGGGCGTAGGCCTAAGTGTTTTGTAAGCCCATGCCCTATGTGCCCCAGTTTCAATTTACAAGCCGTAACTAGCTTGTTTGAAGCTTTTCTTGGCACTTAAGGCCTGAGGGCCCCGAACTGGACCAAGAGAGGGCGCCATTTTCCTAGCAACGGGGACTCCTTTGGTGGGAAGTCACTTTGCTGGTGCATAGAAGGCTTTGAAATGAGCGCATGATTGCCTTCGCAATATGGCTCTTTTCAACCGATGAGGGGGTGCTTCTGCTGAAGACCGATATGGATCCACGGAACACTTCATCCAGCCCTGCTTACTTGATCCACATTGCCCTCTTGCAAATGTCTCACCCCTGTCTGCCATCCATTTCTTCTCGCCCATGCGTCCTCGCCCAACACTGCTAGATTTTCCATCAACTTCTTTTTCTTCCACTAGATTGAGGGTGATCTCCCCGTGTGGGCCAACAAGAAGTACCTCCGTAACGCCATGTTGGTGAAGGAGGATCACCTGATCGCGAAGCACCGTCGCTTCTTCACCCAGTTCTACTCCGAGAACAGCCCCAAGTACGACCCATACAAAGAATCGACTGAGTGGTGAATGCAAGAGACTTGAAAGGAGATGTGATGGAAACGTATGAGTTAACTGTTTTCTAACACCAGTTCTGTTTTTTTGTTTGTTTGGGTTTATTTGGGTTTTTATATTTATGTAGGTTGCCTCTGGCTGTTGAACCATAAGCACTGGTTACAAAATACCAGTTTGATTCTGCTTGAAAACATTGATTCGTCATGATTTACGTATGCACTTATTAATGTGGGGGCTAAGTGGTAAAGTTTTATTCTAATTTAACACTTTTTCTCAATTTTAATAATTTTCAGTTGTGCATAATTATTACAACTACCTGCTTGTCTCTCTTCGTTTCTGTTTTCAAGAAGACAAGACGACAGAAATCTTTCCTTGCTTACAAAATTTGATATAAACGTGAATATTGGCATATACAATTTCACCAATTACATTGCTTCCTTGAATAAATTTTCTTTCTTCCACCTTTTGATAAAATTCTCACTTTGTTCGGTAATGATTTATTTTTGAGGGCGACTGAACAACAACAACATTTTACATATCCCTAATTTTGAAAATCTATACACTTTCCAGATTTTATTTCAGGATGTCTCTTTAATAAATATCAAACTATTGTGACTAATACTATACAGGTTAGGACCTATGTTGTTTGTTTCATTTGAAGAAGGAAATAATTATGCTTTGAAACATAGGCCTATGTTTTATTAAGTCATCACCACAATGCAAACAGTGGAAATTAGTGGGTTCATCAGCAGCTATAGGCCCCTTATCAGGGGGCAGCCATTCAAAGCAATGTAACCAAACTGATCGGGAAGGAAAAAGAGGCTGTTCCCTTTTATCAATATGTTAAGTTCTATTGCTATTGTGTATTGGTCTACAGAGAAGAAAACAGGATCATGATAAAGGTCTAAGCTGCAAAAGAACTCACCCATAGAAAAGTAGATTGTGTGGAATGAAACTATTGAAATTATTTTCTGCTTTGTTGATAACGTTTATTTCAGTAAATGTTTATGAATATTGTTTCAGGCTTCCTAACTTGTGGCGCTTGCTCAGCATCAACGTTACTGGGAGAATTTCTGCTTTCGTATAATAATAATGACTAGCTCATAATGCCAAATAATAGATATAATATATCTTCCATAGGTTAATAACAATTGCCATTCTCTGTAAATTTATGTTAAATGATGAGCGAAAATAAAGCATCTGAATTCCGATATGATGTATTAGCCAGCGCGCCTAACAATTGTAAGTGATTTTTGGTTGATTACATGGAAAAGGGAGTGGTACGTAACCCCAGATCTGTCCACGGACATTTTAACAAAGTTCAAACATAATTTACAAGACGCAACTTCCAAACTTTTTCGACTATATTACAACCTTCAAGCCGTGTTTGCTTAACAGGAAATATTTTTCAGTTCAATCACCATTCCTCATTTCCTTCAGAACATTGAAGTTCCTATTTTGTTGATATTTTTTTACACGGTTATTTTTTTACTTCAGCTCAAATTCACTATTTCTCAGTTTTAACTTCACTGATTCTACCTTTAGTACTCTTGTTCGTTTACACATGATAATTCCAACTTCACTGAGTTTTCTTTAGGAATTTTGTCAGTTTGTACATCAGGTCATAGAAAAATGACTTTCTAGAAAAACCGTGTTGTAACCATGACTGTTTTGCCACACGATGCCAACAAGCTAGCGGTATGCTGTGCTTCCACCGAAACCGCTCTCCAGTAGTCTTCTCTCAAGTTGGTATTCGGATAAACAAACCAACCCGTACGATAAAGGCCATTTAAATTAAACACAGAATTCAAAATTGTTTTGAGGTTTTTCATTATCAATGGCTTTTCCAAAACATGCTCTGCACTCCTTACATAATCTTAATAATCGAAAGATCACAATAACTTAAACCATACTTGAACCATAAGCACGGCTGCCGGCCATGAGCAGTGCGGTTTACGGTTGGCACGGGAGGAAAAGGTGGAGCGTACCGTATTTGATTCTGGTATTTATTTGTATGAGAAAGTGTATTGATATGATGAACATTCATTGAATGCAAATTTTCGATTTGTGCAGGCCTACCTCCCGGCCCCTCTGTACGCCGGTGTACATCACCCCCCCCTTCCCCCTCTTCATGCGTACATAATTGGACGGCCCCTTATGAGGTTCTGCTCTTTTCATAAAGTGACGACCTGAGACCAAAACTTTGGGGAAACTCCTCTTTAGTTGACCAACATTTAATTATTACAGTCAACAGAAGTAATTTCTAGAATTGTTCGTTGCGAAACTCAGTGTTGTTTATTTTCTTACATGTCCGTCCCTTGACACCGTACCTAACTATTCAATGAGTCACCGGCGCACAATGCAAAACAAAAAAAGCTAAGCCCAGCCACAACCGGACCACCAACCTCGTGTCCCATAGTAACTCTATTTCTACATTAGGCACCACCGGTCACCCTGGACTAAGAAGAGAGCCATAGTGAACTGCTCGACTACATGGGGGGAGGTTGAGTTTCTACTCGGACCGTGTCACATGTCCGAAACGGGCTTCCAGAGCTACGGCTACGTCTAATGTACTATGCTAATTGTTGGGCATTGTGCAAAAACGCCGCTGGGCGGCGCTGCGCTATACTAGTAATCTTTGAGTACCATACCGTTAAAACGAAGGGGAATTCCCAGCCTAGCGTGTGTGTTTCGCAATCTGGAAAATCCGCCTTTTTTCGGAATAAAAAGATGAAATATGACTCGCCGAGTCATCAGATTAACGTCAGATAAAATAGAGTAGAAGTACAGGCTGTGTGTGACTTTGCCACGGAGTGTCTTTGTCGTGACTGTAAATTTGGGAAGCCTTATCGTCAATCAGGCAAGTAACGTGACGTGAAGAGCGTAGGCCTAGGCCTAATCTAATGAATGGTGAACGCTACTAAGTACTATAGTATACTAGTAGGCCTATTACTATGTAAGCCTAGTAATTATTGTTCTGTAGCCCCTACCAAAGATCGTATAGCACAGTGTAGGAGCCCAAAATGGTGGAGAACTTTACCGTGAATCTGTAAATATGCGTGTTTATGGCCTATGAATGATTATGTTAACATCAACACTGGCATAACTGACAGTGACTGGGGCCGTAACAGGTACGCACATGTACACCTGAAATCAGGTAATATTATAATGCCTGCGCCTATGCGTTAATGTTCACACTCAAATGGTGCCCATGGTATTGAATAACACCTTTTTGGCATGTTTTGCCAAGTTCTCCATCTTGCACCGCATGGCGACTCTATACGACTTTGGTGGTACTGTTACACCCCAACTATAGTATACTGTATAGCATAAGTCCCAACATGTCAGCCATACTCACACTGAATTCCGACTACTTCCAACACTTCCATAATCATGTACATGTACCGGTAGCTACATGTTTGTACAAACTCACCACGAGAGCAAAGTTTCAGCACTTTTCATTATAAATGCCAACTTACTCTGCCATCACTTATGAGGTGCCTCAATGCTATTGGGAACTCAAGCAGATTCTTAAACAAACTCACCACGAGAGCAAAGTTTCAGCACTTTTCATTATAAATGCCAACTTATTCTGCCATCACAAATATTTGTGCAACAAAATTTCATACAGTTTCCTTTAGTGTGAGTACATGTACAGTATGTACTGGTAAGATGTCTGCCGGGTAGGTTTAATCACCTTTATCTCATTAGCTAAAATGGTGAAATCAGGAGCATTGTGCCCATCCACGCCATGGAAAATTTGGCAACAAATGCATGTATACATGTACATGTATACAGTGTCATTGGCGTGACAGCTTGGCCAAGAGCAACAGGGCTCCTATCTTTTCCTTGTTGTTTTTCTGTCGTGTATTTAAAAAAAAATACACGTGGGCAGGGCAAAAAACTCTGAAATTAAATCCAGGTTTGTTAACACAAGTGCTCAGCTTAAACTCTGTTTTCTTTTCTTGTCTTATGCTCTTTTCCTTTTGCTTGCAGGAGACTTGTAATTTTAAGGACTGAGTATATACATGTGTGCATCATAAGATGGGCTGCCACACTGAGATGTCCTCAGAAGCAGAGCAAAGTCTTCATTGCTGAGTATGCAGCATTTATTTAGTTTAACTTGGTACAATCAACTACAGCTAAGAACTAAACGGTTAAGAATTTGGACAGAGCTTATGAGGTGCCTCAATGTTACTGGGAACTCAAGCAGATTCTTAAAGGTGACAAAGATTTCCAGCTTTTGTAATGGCGCACTTAGTCAGTCAAAGTACTACCCAGCTACAGTTGAATCCTCAAGAACTAGCCCTCTTTATTGCTCAACAAGCAAATACCCAAGCCGCTTTAGACAGGAGGAACGAGGCTTTCAAGAAGCTGGTGGTCGAGGTGCAAACGAGCAAGGAGGATGCAGAACGTTACCGTCAAAAGGCCAGATACCTAGAGTTGGACGTGGCTCGGACTGATGCCCACCTGGCTAAGATGCAGCAGTCATTTGCGCAGGAGCAGCAAAAGAATGCAAAACTTACTGCCAGATTGGACGAAGTGCAAAGAGGAGAGAAGATTTTTGATAGATGCCGCACAGAGGAAGAAGAGGAGGAGGGCAGGATGGATAAGATCTACCCCCATGGGGAGATCCACAAGCCTCATCAAAGGACCAACAAGGATCAACACAAGGTTTGTACTTCTCTGAAGAAAAATCTTTTTCAAGAAACACAGTACAGATTTGATATTTTCCCAATTGAAAGCTCATTTTCTTTCTTTAAACAAGCTAATTAAAGCCAATGAAACTTCAACTAGAGATTTGATTCTTAATTGTTTTTTTGGTAGAAATGTTCAAGAATGTTGCTGATCGATTTCAGGAAAGGGAGATTTTATGGCTCTGAAATGTTTGGAGGTTACAAGGCAAGGATTTCATCAGTTTATGTGAAATTGCGCACTCCTGTTTTGTCCCTGACAAATGTGAAAGAAGACAGTGTGAGAAATGTGGGCTGCATTTCTTCCAAGAATACACTGTTAGTCTGTAAATGTCTTGGACATGAGATCAGATTTCCTGTCACCATGTACTTTGAAGGCTTTGGGTTAATTAACATGTTCCTGTGGGCGTATACAGCTGATGGCACGTTGGCTGACGTTATCGATAAACTTGCTATTTCTGGGTAAGGGGAAGCCCCTGTGTGTCGCAACTCGCAAGTTGAAATCAGTAAAGCTATAAAGAGTTGCATGACTTAAAATTTGGGCAATGTGCCTGTTGATAACATTTTGCTAAGCTTGAGGTTAACAGAAAAGTAAGTTTTCCATCTTGCATAAAGTAAGTACACGTATTTCTGCCATCTTGTGTGTTTTTGCCATCTTGCATATTTCCGCATACACCTTGGCAAGTGATGAAAATTTTCAGTTTCTGCATGCAGAAGGTAGAGATGATTTGTCAACGGCTGGTCTGTACATGTACATTCACGAGCAGTTTACTTAGATCATTCCAGTTAGAATCTTGTCACTAAGTCCACCCCAGTCCTTCAAAAATATCTCATGGGAGACCTGGGAGAAGCAGGCTCTCCACTCGATGTGAACCAAAACGTATTTAAAGGGAATTTGAGTGGAGACGTTAAATTTTATTCCTAAAAGAGGAACATTTTTGCCTTTTCAAAGCTGCAGTGGATTGCATTGAAACTTGGTCTGAACGTAGACACACCCCTGCTTTGGACATCTAAGTTTGAGCAAAGTTGGACAAAATGCATTAATTAACATTTATTCACAATATTGTCTGTGAATCAGCATAATTCCAATACATTTATGTGATCAAGGCCAAATGTTTACCTCCTCATCCGTGGGTATCACAGGGGGGCAGGGAGATGCTTGCCCCTCTCCCCTGAAAAAACATTGAACATGTTAATGACTACTCAGTCCCCCTCCCCCCGAAGTGCCTCCTACCCCCTCCCCCCGGAAAAAATCCTTTCAACACCCATGATCCCTTTTCCTTCTTGGTTAACAGTAACTAAAGTATGTTCTGCAAATATACATGTACGTCCCTTGGCATTTTCCAAAGAATCTTTTAAAGAGCTACATGTATATGTATGTACATTTTACTAAAATCCAGCACTCAGTACAAGACCCGATTGGATCATTCTGCTGGCCTATGCAACATTGTGGCAGGTGAAACAGTTGTGATCAGAAGACAAAAAAGGTTGGATTTTACTGGATTCAAGGCAGTGACCGGTACAGCTGTCACAATCACTTAAATTTTCCCCTCTGCATTCTGCAGGGCTATCGCGGCCAGCGTGGTGATGAGCAAACAAATCGTGCTGCCCCTTTCCAGGCCCTGCACGGTGTGTCCTACGAGCACCATGAGCTCCTGCTGCAGCAGATGGTGAGGATGAAGCAGGAACTGACCCGACTGGCAGAGAAGAACGGCCAAGACGTGGACAAAATCCTGGTAAGACCCGGACCCATTCTTGTTGCCCATGAAAACAAGGATTTCTCAGTTTGAATGACAAAATGATTTGGAAAGCCTGTAAAACAGCTACAATGTAAATGTACTAATACACTCTTTCAGCTAAACGTTGTTTTTCACAGACAGGAGAGATGTTGTGGCTACATGTATGTGTTTGTGAACATGTACATGGATTCACTATTCCTGCATGCACATGTTGTGCTTACTGTTTCTGATTGGCAATTTCCATCACCAACCTCACATACCTTATCAAGGGCATGCTGGGGGGGAGTTAAAGATAATTGGTATGTAAATTTTAAAGGTCAAATTTGAAGAGGGGGATCTTAAAATTATACTAGCGTCATGGATTGCGCAATACACTGTACATGTCGCAATGGGAATTTCCCTACATTTGGCAATTACAAATGCTTGTTTTTTCCTGTTATAAACTCATGAATTGAAACTGTGACCCCCTCACAATGCCTGCTGGCTCATGACTTTTATGGACAGCTCAGCTGTTGTTTGTTGAACAATCCGTTTGGTTTTGATTGTAGTGAGATCGTCTTTCAAGTTCCTTCTTGCTCAATCCTGAGCTATTCAGGGATCCCCAAACCACATGATACATGCAGATATTTCCAAATCAGATGAGCTCAATCAAAAAATACAACCTGCTGTACCATAGTTTCATCCCCAAATCTTTAGGAAGCATCCCATCTTCTGCCAAGTCACTCGCTATTGAAATGAACTGCAACAAAAGCATTCTTTAGATTTCTTTTGTCATTGTTCGCCCTTGATATTAATGGCTGGTCATGGTGACATCACCTCTGAAAGGACCTATGAATACCAGTAGCTCAGGCATGACACTGCGATAAAAAGCAGAATTTAAAGGTGTACAAGTATTCCTAAATGTACTCAGGGACCCTTTTCTCATTTTCAGGTGGTGAAACTTTCGAAGAACCCTCAAATAGTCCCAGGACTTACTGTGCCCATACTGAGTGTGATGTTACTTTCTTGTTTGTTACATGTACATGTACCTTTTTTATGGAATTGATGTTGGTGACCATGGCAGGATGAAGTGTTCCATAGGCCCTGGCCACCAGTGTAGCGTGTGCCCTAGCCACCAGTGTTTTGTAAATTTGTAGTGTAGTATTCCGTAGGCCTACATGTATAGTGCAGGCAACAGTGTCCTGCAGGCCCTAGGCACCATTGTTCTATAGGCCCTAGGCACCAGTGTCCTGTAGGTCTTAGGCAGCAGGGTCCAATAGGCCCTACTCAGTCATAAATGTACTGTACATGTACCGGTACCTTGGGTTCTTGCAATACATACATGTACATGTATAGCCATGTGGAGTACCAACAGACTAACTACGGTACATGTACAGTATGTACATGTACGTATAGTTTGAAGCTCCAAAATAAAAAATTCAATACGCAGCCCACTGTGGCATGTGTAGTAACTTTTGTACATGTGGGTCCCCAAATTGTTTGTTACCGCAGGGCCCGTTGCTTGCTGTGCCCATTGAATAAGCCAGCCCTGGTTGGTGGCATTGGAACATACAGTAATAAAATTGCCAGGGATTGAAGTGGCGCTTATCAGCGTGCAATCTCTGAATTATAACAGTCTGCTCCACATCATTGTGCGTAACTTGACCTTAAAGTAAAAATGTCCCTGAAGCCATGTACATGTACACATAATGGTATTCCTTGATCAACAAAAACTGCATTCATTCTGACTGATAGCCTTGAACGTGGGAAGTCGTGGGTGCCAGATAACAATACATGTAGGTCCATCCGAAGTGCAGGAAATGAACCAGGAATCAGACTGCATTTGAATTTCATGTACCGGTATAGTGTCAACTCTAAATCACAAATACATGTACACTGACCCATGCTAATGGTAGACTTTCGTGGTAACCTTTGATCTAAAAAACCAGTTTTGAAACAGCCCCACATTTTTTCTTTCGGACAGACCTTTGATGGGCCATGCAAATGTCATGAAAATGCCATAGCTCCAGAGGTTGACTTGAAATTTATCCACCAAAAAGCAAACACACCCAAAGGGTCGGGAGAAAAATTGGATAAGAGAAACAGATTTTTAAGAGTGAAGATTACATGTAACCTAAGCCATTCAGTGTTGGCCACCTAGAGCTCCAAGTTGAGTAGTTAAGAGGGTTACCTCTAAGTACCAAGTACATCTTCTCCCTGCGTTTAGGAAGCAGCACGATACAAGGAGATTATCGAGAAGCTGCAGGAAGACATTCAGGAGAAGGCGAACGAGAACGAGCAACTTTTGGAGAAGATTCAACAACTGTGCACCGAGGATGAGGGGCCCATGAGTGAAATAGTCAAGCTGCAATTCATGGTGCGTCAGCTTCCCAACGTGATGCTCTGCGTCTACTTAACAATGCCAATTTGCAAAATACACATGTGAAGGGTTTCGTTCGTGCTCAGGGGACTACAGCCTGTATCTTTGTTACCCCTGCTCAGCAAGCCAACAAAAAATTTTGAAAAGATTTTGAACCGCTTTGACAGCGTTCAAGATAATGTCTTTTCTCTTTACAAATTAACTCAGTCTAGGGCAAAGCATCTTGTTAAAAAGAACTTGAAACCTTTAGTTTGGAAAGGTGCCCACTTTCTTGAAATTGCGTCTCCAAAAGTTCTTAAATACATGGAGCAAAGTGACCCCCCCTTACAACAGTACAAAAAGCCTAAATTGGTTGGGTTGCTCCTAATAGTTTCTCTTTCAGTGCTTTTTTCAGAGAAAAACAGTGGCCTTTTAATATAGAAGTGTAACAGATCAAGAAATGTGTCCCAGAAATAGAGCCTGACTTTTGAGACATTTGGTTTGGACTCACTCCAATCTTGCAGAACGAGAAACTCCAAAAGAAATTGAACCTGAGCCAAGTCATGATTGACACCCTATCCAAACGCTGCGAGGAGCTGAAGGAGGAGCACAAGAAGGCTGCCCCACCTAACCAGAAGGAAGACGGCCACGCCCCTGACGATTCCAAAGTCTTTGTGCCCATCCACAAGGAGGAAAAGACCGAGAGTGCCACCGAGGGGCAGGATATGGTAATGCCACACCTTCAGTTGTAAAAACCCAATTGGATCATCGTTCATCCAGAAAATCTTCAGTACACATATTACCACCAGTCTCACCTGAGGATAAAATTTAATGATGTGGTGTCTGGGAGAGCTTTTACGAAAACTGTTAGAGCTTGGAATGATGTGGTCGATATCCTGCAGAACCATACACAAAGCTACTCTTGCAGATTGCCCAAAGCTACTCTTTCATGCTGCGTTCCAGGAAACTGAAAAAAGCACAAGCTATTTGGAAGCATTCTGTTGAAAACAGAAGTACTGTAAATAACCACCAACTGATCCATAAAAAGTTGTGCTTCTGTATTAGAAAAGTTTGTTTGGAAATGTTAAAGAAAGGCTCAGGTCATAATTATGTACAAAAAAGTTGAATTGGATAACCTTTTTGGTCTATTGAACAGAAAGAAGTTTAGCTTCTCTGACGTAAATAGTTGCCTTCAAGAGATAGCCTTTTACCTTTTTTCAGGTTGATGGGGGCGTGTCTGTGAAACAGCTTGAGCAACAGAATAAGCGACTCAATGATGAGATGGGACTCCTGGACACCCAGCTGAAGCAGGTGACCGCGGACAACAAGCTGCTGGTCAAAGAGCGCCAAGATGCCGAAAAGCAAAGAGAGGTCGGTGGCCCCATCCATCCCCCCCCCCCGTCATTTACTGCCTTCCACTTCAGACAAACCTTAAGGGACGGCGACCATTTAGACCCGGTTTGAAAAGGGCCCCCCGGTAGCCCACCCGTTATAATGCCTGCCTGGTATTCAGCCTACTCCAGGCCGGTACAAGGCCTGTCTGCACATTGGCATTTCAAAGTCCCTAATGAAAGGCTTCCCCCAACACGCTTGCACAGATGAATAGGGGTCTAAGCGGATTAGTGTAAACATTGTATAGAGCTGAAGGATTAAAAACCACAAGCACGTTCCTTCTGGGATAGATTGCATGTACCAGTACTTGCAAATAATAGACCCCAGGATGAAGAAGTTCGAGATCAACAACCAGTCCAGCTTCCCAGGCCGGTAGCCAGGCCGGTATGAAAGGGGTTTTTGCAACCGGACGAGCTTACCGGGGGGCCCTTTTCAAACCGGGTCTAAATGGTCGCCGGCCCTAAGAGAACTATACATGATTTGAAATCTTGGCCTTTGAAATGTCTGCTACCCTGAGACTTTTGTTCCCCTTGCTTAAGTGTCGTGTCTGTAAATCATAATTTCAGACGAATTATGTACTACCGGCCGTCAGTACTACAATGGTCTTGTGCGTTTGAGCCATTCAAGCCACATTGTGTAGTGTGTTGGTGTTGAGAATCTCTGTAGCTCTGACTGCCAGGTTTGGATAAGGCTATGCTCAGAAACAGCTTGCTCTAATCATGAGATGATCTAATGAGAGTCTTTGGCTGGGAAATTTAAAACTTTAAATGTTAAGCAAAGGCCATGTTTGAGTTGTGTATCTTGTGGCTGTGACTTCAGTGTTTGCCAATACCACACGGCGGATGAAAGCCAAAGCCGGAATCCATCAGTGTTTGTTTCACACAGCCATACAAAGGATGGCCAGTGGCAGACTGGCAGGTGCAGTCGACTGTTAGCTAACACTGTTAGGGTTGTTCCCGTTGGGTAGATTTTCGAGCAGCGCTACAACGAACTGATGCAGACACTGCAAGACATCCAGCAGAAGCAGCGGCAGTGCTCCAAGTGTCGCAGCCTGGAGCTGGAGATCACCAAACTCCGACGAGAGATGACCGACCTCAAGGATATCAACGAGCTAGTGCAAGCCCAGGTATGCCGAGCACGGTCTTTGCAAACCAATGCAGGACTGAATCGATAGACTAGCGACGACCTTCAGATGTTATATGTAAATTAAGAAGTCTATTGAAAATATGTTATAGACTGTTGACATGTGTAAACTGTATATGATGTTACCGTGGTTACTGTGTTATGCTTCCAGAGGAATATTGGGAAACTTAGTACAAGCACACAATGGTTTCTCTGTGGGATTCACATTGAGTTTGTAGTAACTATAGTTAATGCAGTTCCAGTCACTGCTTCGTGAATAGAGTAACGTACTGAACTGTCGAGGGCAAATCTAGAACCAAATTATTGCGGGATCAAATTTAGTTTGGGGGGTCAAGTATTTTAGAATTTTTTCCAGTAACCTCTTCTGGCCTTTTTTTGGGGGTGAGGCTACATTTGGAGACTTTTTACTTGTTTTTGGAAGGAAGAGACAATGAAGTACATTTTTAAAAATGGCTGATTTCTACCGGTACATGTATCTAAAGGGGCCAGCAAATGCCGTCATCAATGCCAACAGCAGGCATGAACGTGTTTAATACCATTATCCTTTGTGGCTTCCTGCTACCCACAGTTCTTCTGTTCTTCTTTGCAGATGAAGCTGTACGAAGAAGACCTCCGACAAGAACAGATGGAGGCAGCCAGCCAAAAGCAGAAGAACAACTTCCACATCGAGCAGTGGAAGAAGAATTGCCAGCGGATGGGTCAACAGGTAAATGACCAAAAAAAAATTCACCCAAAAGACGCTTTGTAAATGACAAAAAAGAAAATGCCTAAAAGACGCTTTATGAATCTCTCATGACCATTTGAACCAATTCTTTGTTAACTGGTTTAATTTTTACGTCTGATCTGTCTTTTTTAACTCCAGGTAGATCTCCTGACTGCTGATCTCCGCAAAGAACGGGAGGAGATCCGGAAGCTGAAGTATCAACTGAGCGTGCTCAAATCGCAAGGGGGCCGGCCTGCCATGTCCCTGGCAGCGAACTTCGCCAACTCCCGCTGTGCCCCGCTGGGCCCCAAGAGTTCCCCTTGGCAGGAGGGATTCCATGACATCGAGATCGATGGGCCGGGAGTTGATGTCCCAGACGTGGGGCAGGACATGTCTGATTCCATGGGGGAGTTTCTCTCAGCCAGCTCACACGACCTAGGCTCCGATAGCAGCAGATACCGGTCGGTGCCCACGGGCTCCTTTCTCCTCTCGAACAAGCCGCTGGAGTGCCCGCGGTGCAAGCGGGAGTACCCAGCTGACCGGCTGGAGGAGTTCCAGCGCCACGTCAACAAGTGCATTGATAGCTCCTGAGAGTCTTTGGTGGTTTTTTCCCTGTCCGCTAGAATGCTGGAGGAGAGCTCATGGAATGGAATCGCAAGGAAGAAATTGGTGCAGGGCCTTGGTGAAGGAATTAGGTAAGATGGAAGGGTCATATTTAGCAACAGGTCCTTAGTGAAGAAGGTTAATCACAACATTATCCGTTTAATCTGAAGTGTAACCATTTAACGTCAGTAAATTAGCACCTATGACTGTTATCCGAGACTTCACCTTTTTAATTAAAGCTATGACGTTAACCTCATAAGAATTAACACAGAGTTCTTTACAGAATAAAGTGACAGTTTGTAACGTCTACACGTGACGTAATCAGTTTCTCCCCCCCCAAAAAAAAGAATTAAATCTCAGTAATAACCCTGAGAAATAATTTAAGTTGCCAGAAATCCTCCCATTTTTTTAATTACTGTTGTTACTTTTATCATCATTATTGAGCATTTCTGGTAATGAAACCCAAGATTCCTCCTAAGGGCTGAAGGCACTGTAGCTTGTAAGCCTGAAGAAACTTGTAGGGAGGAGATGAAGAGAAGCAGGCACACTTTTAGAGGTGGGAGGAAAACCCCAGAGGAATATTCTGGGTAAAACCCACGGAATCAGGTTGGGACTGAAAACCCAATCCACATGTGGACCAGACTGAGAGTCAAACCCGGAGTACAGAGGCGAGAGGCTAAGAAAGAACAACTATACACGTACAGTATGTACATCTACATCAACCTGAAATATATTCCATTCAGTCCAGAGCATGTGCAGCCAAGTTCTTTTTTTAGTCCCCAGAGTCACTGATTGAACACGGGCCTTTGAATGTTTACCTTCAGCAGGGCTTGCCCTTTATTTTTTCTGACAGTAGCCCGCAGGGCTAGTAAATTGTGATTTTTACTAGCCTGCAAAGATTTTTACTAGCCCATGAAATGTGTGAAAAAAATAACAATTAAAGCAGGTTTTTGACTTAAGAAGGCTGGTCCACCAAGACGTTTCTATCAACCGCTATCACGTGGGGTGATAGCGGTGTGTGGGTAGACTGGTTCCCGTTCTCTACTCACTCACCCGGCATGATTGTCCAATGAGGGGCTTGCGATCAGTGGTACAGCGAAGTCACTTACGAACCGGATTGCACCAGTTTATGGATGCAGTATCAGTTTAGGGTATCTGGTTCCCAGTACGAATTGTATGTTAATTATATTGATCATGTAGAGAGGTAACTGACTACTGGAGATCATTGATGCGTTGATGAAAGGGAACTAGGTACAATGTACACGCAGTCCCAGCAAACAATATGGGATTCCAGGTGCAAGTCAGAAGTGATGTTGGGGTTTATTTAATTCCAATTAAATAAAATTACATTCATGACACACAAAAGGTAAAGCTTTTAAATCTAGACTTTGTTTTATTTTCTGTAATCACATTAG
Organism: Acanthaster planci; assembly: GCF_001949145.1. The sequence continues at coordinate 1,240,693 of NW_019091391.1, read as the reverse complement.
AAAAACAAGGAACGTGTTCATATTTTAACTTGCCCGCCAGACGACTGAGGGAAGTGTTTTGACTCGCCCGTGACGATTTTCGCTCGCATTTGGCTAGCAGGCGACTGCTAAGGGGAAACCCTGCCTTCAGCAGTTTGATGAAATCATAAATGTGTCCTTTCGGGCACCCCGTTTGTGAGGAAAGCATTGCAGTTGATGTATAGCGGTTGCTTAGTGCCTATCACAAAACACCCTACCATGAGGCAATTACACAGAGCCGCAGTTTGTGTCTAAATCAGGCTTGGCTGAGGCTCCGGCCCTCTAAGCCTTCTCAGGCTGGCCCCAGTTCGCCATCTTCTGCCTACGGCTTGAGTTTGGGGCACTGACATGTTACAGTGGAGGTCCATAGCCGGACACTGAAATGTCAGTAATGGACACAGTCCAAGACTAAAAATCCAGTAAAACACCTGGTCACCAACTTCCTGGCTTTTTTTTATTCTGAAGCTACAGAATCTGAGAGAAGATAAAACAGGAATTATGGAAATATCGGTCAGGCTTTCTGATGAAAAGAAGACTGATGAATAGCAAGCAATACTGTCTGGTCAAGCTGAAAAACGAAACATTAAACATTGCTGGGCATAAAACGTTTATATACCAGCTAAGGATGCATTCAGTGAATGTTTCATGTAACTGGTTTCCTGCTGGGTTTGGTCAACACAAAGTTGAACAACCTGTCAGGATTTTAGAGCTGTGCTAAATATCTGAATATTCGATTGATTATCGAATATTTGAATACTTTTTGCAAATTTGAATATTCAAGTACAACATTCACGAAAAGGAAAAATTATTTGTTGTTTTAAATGAGAAAAATTGCACTATGGAGGCTTGTTTCAAGCAGAGTCAACAGTGACAAATCTTACAATGATTCAACAAATAAATTGATCATTAAAAACTTTAAAAGGAATAGAAATGAGACAAGCAGGACAAGAGGTACTGCTCATCTCTTAAATCATTCTAAATTGTGTCTGGAGATACTCCTAGACATGAGAAGCCATTAAAGTGATTATAATGCACAATTCTGTGCGTTATTGCATCTGATTTTGTATAAATGGTTTTGTTTATCAACAATGTGCCCGTCAGAATTACTAAATATTCGATCATATTGAACGTTGAATATTCGAATCGCAAACTATTCAGATTGACTCAGCACTCAGGATATTGTTTTTAAGTAGAAGAGGATGTCAGTGTGCACGTATGTGTAGTATGGACCTGTATACATGTACAGTACATGAAGACTCATTCATGTAATGTGTACGTGCATGCACTCATGTACACATGGCTTGTTTACATTGCAGGAAATGACCAGAAATTTCCATGAACATTGCAGTCAAAGGAGTTGAAGGAGGCTAACTTTTCTATGTGTAGATTTAGTCACAGGAATTACTGCAAGAAGTTATTGTGACATTGGATGCAGGTACATATATTTGTCATCGTTTGTGAAAAGCCCCCTTCTTCCTTGTTAAGTTGTAAGTCTTTTTGCTGCAGTTTCCTTTCATTTGTACATATACAGGTGCAGGTATTGGAGATTGTGTAGTTGCTGAAAGTTTTGTTTAATTTTTTTTTTTTTTTTTTCGGTTTCCGTTTGACAAATGACTCATTTTGCAGGGGAAAGGTACTTGGAAATCCCTTGTTGAATTAGGTAATTCTCATTTAAACTTCCTGAAAACTTCTCAGCACATAATATACTGTATATTAGTGAAACTTCCTGATAAGTTGTGTTTCATGTACAAATTCAAAGGAAACATTTTATAATTTTACAAGCTGTTGATGTCATTGTTTTTGTCATTTTATTCCTGGAAAATTGCAGGAGTTTTCTTGCACCTCTGTATCTTCATATTGGATTTTAAAAAAACGTTACGACTGATTTGTTAAGCATTTACGGGATAAGATACAAGTTTTTCATTTCATGTTTCACTTGGACAATAAATGAAAGAGGCCTCTATAGTACAGTGTGCCGATATATGCCAAAGTTTAACAAACCTCAAATGGCATTTTATTAATGATTTAAAATAGACTAATGTAGTTTTCTAAAAGTATACTTATTTCAAAAACAGTGCTTGAATAATTTCTAAACTTTTGTCATAAGCGGGAATTCTGCATTTAAGTTGAAACTTATTCAGTGTTTCAATTAAAAGTTCAAGTTACATGTATAATGTATTTCTTATAAAGGTTTTTGAAAACTTTTCAATTTTCATAGGTTTTCATTTTCATCTCAGCATGTAGTCAGCATATGCTTTTTCCATAGGAGTATTTACAAGTTTTTTTCTACAATTGAGGAACATTTATTTCTTTGATAAATAAAACAAGAAACATGACAATTGTCATGAAGATGAAAGCATGATTTGAACGGCCAACAAGAAGCATGACAAGGTATTGTTTTCTGAAAATGAAAGCATGATTTAAAAAGCTAATTCTGTAAGAAAGGAGTATACCTTACATATAGATGTTCACTTTCCCATCCGTTGTTTAAGTTCTTAGTTCTGTTTCTCAGTTTCCTTATTTACTTACCTTTCTTTGTATTGAGATTTAGAAGGTTTTCTTTAACTTTTCAGAAGGCTGGTTTCTTACGATCCGTGAACATGCCTACTGTCTACAATGTACACCAAATTTCCTGTCAGTCAGATCCATCTTCTGTTACCTTGCATTCAGCCCAAAAGATTTTGGAAGGATTCAGTTTTTCTAAAGTTTAAAATTTCTTTCGTAATGTTGATATACACGTAGTTCGCATGTTTACATGTGCATTGAATGCGGTGGGATTTGTTTATTCTGCCGGAATAAAGTTACTTTATTTGGCCTAGGTACTTATACTTTGAAATGTCTCAGGAATTTACCAGTCCGTAACTCAACTAACTGGTGAAATACGTATGGTTGAATAGTGCGCATTTACAGTAAGTCACTTTTGCATAAATGACAGAGCGATCAGCTACTCGGGCGTTTTGAAATTTTCTATGTACATGTAGTTTAGCGATTGTAGTTTTAGTGCGTTGTTCAATATGGAATAAAGATTTTGGTCTTTGCTGTAAACAAAGCTCCGTAAAATTTGTGTTAAAGTAGCTTTTTAAGAAAATTACTAGACATATTTTGTTGCAACAGTATCGTCTTCAAGCCTCTGCAGTTTCCTGTATAATAGCAACAGAAATAAACACAGTTGAACAAATGACTTTTTTGCACTGGTTTATTCTAAATTTGTCTTTGCCATGATTATAGATTTTAAAGAGAGAATAAAACTGTATTTAGAAAAATAGGGTTTATCTTGCCACATCAGCATTTTGAGAGCTATTCATTATGTTATTCACAAATGACTGAAATTGTTCTAACTTGTGTAAAACAGCTGGCTAACCATTCATTTAAATTATTAATTGATGATAAAATAATGGAAGCAAAAGCTTAGACGTAAACATAACCAGCATGAGAGCGAAAGTCGCGGACATTCACGTGACTTGAGCAGGTTGGGGAAATCCCTTTCTCTTGAAAAATGAACTGAAACTTTGGAAATTTGCACATTTTCGGTCTCCACACTCTTCCGCAGCCCCGCTGTCAAAGATTCCAAACAGAAACCTACAAAACCGATAATGCAGGGAGCATCGAAACAATGCCAGACTGAGAACTAAATGTGATGAAACACGCTTCACTACCTGTGGTTGAAAATCTCAACATGTCACTAAATAACAATTATGGACAAATGACCTGGAACAGTACCTGTGCTGAAATATCAACCTAATGTAAAATGAACACAATTGCACATACAGACAACCAGAACTCCTAGCAAAATGCCAACCCATTTCCACCCACCACTGGTTTTGTATAAACACTGCACAGGCCTACAACTTGCAACAGTTCATGACAAAATTGACAAATGTTTAAACTGGGCCTGGTTTTTAAGTTACAAATGTCTTTTGTAATGATTGCATTACAAGAGTTCCATTTTGATAATGATGGCAGTGGTACAGAATATGGAGGGCCCTGTGTGTCAAATACGCCTTTCCTTTTTTACCCTCCATTTTCAGGCAATAACCTGAAACAGCCTTGTTCGCAGATGTCACATTAACTGGCAATCTGTTTTTTTCTCACCCCCATGTAGTATTGGTGCAAGACACCACTATTTGTATAACTGAAGTCAAACAGAAGAGTCTTGCAGCAAGGCTAGCCACCCTACGAAAATACGCCAGATAAAAACGGACATCCAACATTCACATTCTTCGTCTTTTCTACTGTGTAAGACACTAGCACAGCTGTTACTGCAGTCACAAATGTGGCAGTCAATGGAAAAAAATCTAACATTAAAAAGGAACCGATAAAAACTACACACCACAAAATTTCACATTAAGTTCATGTTTAAAAAACTTTCACTTTCTTGACCTGAATGCAATGAACTCATGAAATTAGCCATTCAATCGGTAGCCTCTATTGAATCAACTTATGACACACAACAGGGAGAGAGAGGGATTTACAATGCCATTTCAGCCAGTTGCAAATAAATCAATAATTTTTTTTTTCTTTTTGCAAGTGAGGTACATTTAAACCATGCGATCACCTTGACTTTTGCATCCAGCATTACCATCTTTGGTGCACTGATCACTGCTGAAGCCCCCCAAATGTTCAAAACCAAATAGAAATACTCCAAACCATGGCTTCACATTTGAGAATGGGATATTCCTGAAAAGCAGAGAATGACGGGGCTATGAGCGCAATCACCTGAAGCCAAAGACAAATCCGAGGTTTGACAAAGTGTATGGGTTTTTGAAACACTGGCTTCAGATGTGGCCTCACTTTCTCTGGCAACACCATGAACGTAGCCACCATTTCAAAATGCATTTTGAAGCCATATGCCCCCCCCCAAAAAAAAATTATCGCATAGCACTCCAATTGGTCAAATCAATACACTTGGAACAGCAGGTTTCTATCCTCTGTTTTGGAATGATAAAAGTATGACAAAATGGTGAATACAGCGGTTACAACCGAATTTGGGTCCTTACATTTCGAAGTCGGCAAAGTCCATCGTATGCATGACTTGACTGATCTCAACCCTGAATGGGGAAGTAGAGGAATTTATGATACACAATTCATCGGTCTTGATACTGCATCCAAAATGACTGTTATAATTTGGCTTCATGGACGTCGTTCATCTGGTATCAAAAAAAAATTTGAGGAAGACCCATGCGGAGACTGGTACACACTCTGAAACAACTAACCAAAGATTACTCACGAAATCGTCACGTCAGCCTGTCATACTGCAGCATTTTGTTCGGAATATCTTTTGTGCTTGTAATAAGGTATTTTACGTGTACATGTTTAAAACCCTGTACTTGACCTACATTGTACATCACTTTAAACATGTCATCGAGCAAATATGGAGATACAGTGAGATAGATAGTTAGAAATTTCTTCTGTTCATGGTAAAGCCGCTGGTCCGAAACAAATGCCATCCCTTCTGAAAAAGTTTGCCAGTCCGAAAAGCAGTTTTGGGAATTCAAGCCCAATGGCAAATTTGTCAGGAGTCCTTGTCAATGAACCTGTCTCGACAGTGATATTTGAGACAGCACTTTATTTGTGATCAAGCTGGCCAAGAAAATAGGCAGCCTTGAACCTTCCTGAAAGTTTTGAGATCCACAGAAAAACACATATCGCCGAACATAAACTTCAGCATGACTGGGTTCAAGCACTGGACAATGATCGAAGTTTCGGCTCAAAAACTGCTTTTGCCAAGCAAATTGTTTCCCACGCTATAAATTCCTGGACAGGGTCCCTTTAATGAGATCAGCTCCGAGTCACTCTTTAAGATAAAAGGTAAAACCAAAGAAACACAAAGTTAAAAGATTAAATCTAGTGGGGAAGAAGGTAAGAGATAATCGTTCCGGCAGTGAAGATGAAATAATTCAATTTAGCCTCAAAAAGAGACTGTGAACACATGTACAAGCTGGAACCAAAACCTGTTAAAAGTGGAGTTTACGCTGAAAGGGAGTAACGAATTGAAAGGACAGAATGTGGGTGGCTGAAATGAAAAGTTGGAAGACTTCCAACATAAATACAGGGTACCTGTATGGTTAAAAACAGAGTAATTTCGGAGTAATTAAAAAAAAGAAATACAAACAGTAAATAAAAAAGGGTAAAAATAACTGGGGAATGAAAAAACAATCACCTTTAGGTGAATATGGAATACAGATCCACGGATGCTGCCTGACAATTTTTGATATTCCAATTATGGCTCTGACTGGAATCACGCCCTCTCATAAACCCAATCCCAATAAATGCAATGTGCGAACTTGGTTTACGTTTATATACTCCAATCCACTGCTTCTTAAGAAATCATAGCCTTTAAAACAAGACAATCAGGGGGAGGTTCATTTTTCATTAAACTGGTCATGCCGAATTTGCTGCCTGGCTGTGGGCCCCCGTAAGGTCACCTCTTGAGGGCGCTGTTGACGCTGCCCACAAAGGTCACCCCGACGAGGGTGCGCTCCGGCATTACTTCTGCTGCAGGGATTGGTAGTACTCTGACAGCACGGTCCAGGCCAGCGGCGCCATGAACCCATCCGGCGGGTTCTCCCCTGAGCGCGCCAGCTTGCGCATGCGGGTCCCAGAGATGAAGTCGAAATCTTCCTTCCTCTCCGGATCAAAGAAGTCCATGGCCCGCTTCTTGGTGTTGTAGGCAGCGACACGGAATGGGATGATCTCCAACTGGGTCAAGCCCGGGGCCATGGTCAACACCTTTGCAGATCAAACAGCGTGAAAAAGAATGCAGTGTGTCGCTTGCTAACGGAACACTTTTTTTTTCAATAAAGATTTTCATTTTTAGTTCCACAATATAAGACCGAATAATGAAGGGAGACACACACATAACAATGAGGCTTGTCGGGAAAATCAAAGGGAAGGCCTGAGACGAAATTACTCATGTCAGAGCCCTTGTGGGCTTGTACAAGAATGCACAAAAGGGCAAATTCCCTGACTTCTTAGAAGTCAGGGAATTTGAAAAGCTGAGGACTACAGGATGTTAGAGTCTGGGACATGAATTGAAACTCTGCATGGCTGCCATCTTGCAGGTTGGTGCTTTTGTTTCACAGGGTATGCACAAAGGGGGTTTCCCTGTGGAACAAAAGAACTGCCCTGCAAGATGGCTATCATGCAAAGCCTCTATACCACTGCAAAACTGCCTGGAATTATAAGGTGGTCCTATGCATGAGCATATCAACCTAGAAACGCCATATTTGAGGAACATTTTGTAACTTCAAAAGGTTTTGAGATGATTCCAACCAGTACAATTTACACCGCTTACCTTTCTGCCGTGGGAATGGTCGTAGAGGTCTCGAGTACCGTCCGGGTGTGGCATACCAGCCGGGTCACGACCCACGATGTAGAAATTGGCACCTGTGGCCATGCGAGCTTTGGCATGCCACTGGACCTACATCATAACCAAAAATGTCCTGTAAATCTCAACAGGTCCAAGAATTTAGGCAGTTTACTTTTAAAATTCTTCAAAGTAGGCCTTTACGCTCATTTGGGTTGATAAATTTTTATGCTCTGAAGGTCAACGACTTGTCATCAGTGATGGGTTTAAATGATAGCTTTTATCTTAAGTTTATTTCTGAAAACAGCCATACAGATACAAGCGTGGCTAAAGATGAAAGACAAAAGCTGCATACCAAAATTCTTGATTGGAATGTAAGGTAAAGCAAGCCCTTTGCATCTTGGGCTGAAAGTGAGGCTGAACTGGCATATCCTGGCGAATGGATTTTTCAGTACCAGCCAAGCAAACTTCACAGTACTGGTACACAGAGGGTATTTCTTGCAAGTGCAGCCTCATTTTCATTTCACATCCATTTCCATGCCGGGACTCGAAAACAAAAACCAAAGGTACAGTAACACCCAAGGGTCACGACCCCTCACCTCTGTGGGACCAGCATACATCATGGGAGAGGGGAAGATCGCTAATACAGTGCTCTCTGGATCCAGCACACCCTCCTTCAATATGGCGTGGTGCTGCTTCATACGAACTGGAAGGGGAACGTCATCTTCTTTGGTCCAACCACCTGGAAGGAAGTGACCAGGTTAGATTTTACTGACTTACCCGGGCGAAAAATTGGGTAGAGAGGGGATTCCTGAAGAATTGTCAATAAGGTCAAGTGGGAAACGATGGGCTCATGCCAGAAACACTGTACAGCATACAGCAGAGTATACAGTGTGTGTACACATGCACAGAACAGAATACACGGTTAGTATTGCATAAGCATTTACATGACAAGAAAAGGAATTACTGCACCAATGTCTTGCTCATGGAATTGCAATGGAGCCTGAAAGTTGACCCCTGATGGCGCGCTTCCGGAACCCTCGGATAGGAAAAATAACGAGCAAAGATTTTAGAATTTGTAATGTTTTTTGTTCAGTTTCTTCTTAAAAAATCCAACTTGGAAAAAGGGCTTTGACAAATATTTGCTAAGTATATCAATTTATAGAAACTGAAAAATTACTTGATCTAAAAAAAGAAACGTTCTGACAAAAATTGACCCATCACTTCTGAAAATCTAAAATACATGAAGAACAGTGCAATACAGCAGTCTTGTACGCAGATGAATATTTACCGTTTGAAATTTTAAGGTAGTCTAAAAAAAAAAACAAAATAAAAACTGATCAAAATATTTTGCATGTTTTGATAATTTATAAGGCAATAAACATAAAGCAATATTCTACTTTTACGAAAGATTCTAATATTTTATCTAACTTTTGCTGACAACAACTGCATGATGTCAACTCAACGCAATCTGGAACCCATCGACTGCAGGTAGGTAAATCTTTGCAAGGTCGCACAATCTCGATTTCAAGAAAGCGCGGCGAGTGAAAACAAACTTGCAAGAACAAGGAAACCTAGGTACGCTATCGCCGGACATGAAAGGTCGTTAAAAAAATTGTTTTTTGCCCATCTCCAGGCGACTTTTCCAAAACATTACTTGAGGAAGGCAAAGGTAAAATTCCAACATGAATGTTTCATGGGGTGGTTTCAGTAAGGAATTATTTTTCAAAAAATTAGCGAATATGATAGGACGGCCCAATGTAAAATCCCCATAGGAGGACCGCGCAAGGGTTCCGGAAGCTCGCTGCATGACCTTTTACTTTCAGGCTCTATAGGAACAGGACCAAATGAGGTTACAGAAGTTCCGTGAATGCTCAAGTCTGGTTTCAACATGGTACATATTTCTGACTGTACATCCTCCATTTGGATTGGCATACCTGCCTCCAATGTGCTTTGGTGTAGAACAATTTTCCTAGTATCATTAGGCCACACTTTTTGTGATATCTTCACCAGTGCCAAGCGGTTTTGAGGGATGTTAAATGAGCACCATACCGAGAGGGTGAAGTAGCAGTGTGGGCTTCTTGTAGCCGCGGTCCTTTAAGCGACGCTTGGTGTCATTCATCAGGAGAGCGTGGCCATTGTGGACCGGGTTGCGCAGCTGGAAGGCAAAGATGGCGTCGGCACCCAGCTGGCGGAACTTGGCGCGAAGTTCGTTGGGGGTCAGGCGGTAATTGTCCAGCCCGTCGTTCCAGCATATACGATCAAGGACCTCCAGATCACCGCCCACCAGCCAGTCCCCACTTTCCATCACCATCTGCAGGGTAATTTCACAGTGCAATTCCATTCAACATAAGCACAAACTTTGTCGTAACCCTGAAAAGCCAGGTTTTTTTTTTTCTCTCTCTCTCTATAAAGACATCCCTAGTTAACTGTATAGTTCTTATTTTTTATTTTTACCTGAAGAGAGGGATGGTCGGAAGAAAAAATGGAGTAAAAAAACTTTGCCTCCCGTTCCCCGAATCATCTTTTTTTCCCTTGGAAGGAAATTCTAGACATGGTTGTATGTTTGCCAAACAGCAATATTTCAAATTTAAAAACTGCCAATTATAAATATTCAAATTGGCATCTCCCTGAGGCTAGAACTGCAGGACACTTGCAGGTCCTCACCTTGATGTAAGGATGGCCAGGATTGCTTGTCCCCCACTGACGACAGCAACGTTCCTCCTTGCGGTGTTCGTAGAACTCCGGCGAACGCAGGATGGCGACACGACGTCCCTCATACGAGAGGGCAAAAGCCTCTTTACTGGACAGTCTCTCCTTATCCTCCGTGGTAACAGCCAGGACAATAGGCACTGATTGGTTGATAGCTCCACCTGCGTTTTGCAGAGGTATATATGAAGGCAATTATTCAGACATGACACTTGACGACAGAACAAATCAAAAGTCACCAACTTCTGTTTGTCCATCCCCCACCGAATCCAAGAGGTTTTTCCAGGACTGTCTAGATTTCAATGGGCAGTCTTCCGAATACAAAAATAATACGGCAAATTGCGTTTCCCAATGCCTCAAGCATGTGACATCTTGTCCTACATTTAAGGGAGCACCTCAAAAATTCAGAACTATTAAAACATTCCGACAAGAATATGCAGGCCCATACACTATCGTAGAACAACGGATGCTCCCAAATGCTAACAGCAGTCTGTGTGCTTGTGCTACCTCAGGAAAGGCAGACACCTAACCTAATGACACTACGGAGTGTTCCAGTGGAAATGGCAAAGTTCTGACATTTTGAGGTGTTCCTGGACACTGGACCACCACCCTGTCTTTACCGTCCAGCATGCAGTTGAAATGTTGACACTGTAGGAATTCTCGCTCTCTCATGAACCCCGTCATGGGGGATGCCCAGCCCTCCGCCAGGACCTGAACCCACTGCATGTCCACCTGAGGAAGTAACAAAATGCACAGAAAAACATGGAGAGAATCAAGGGTAGTGCACTGGCACTCTTCACATCCAACTTCAGCATTTGCATTTGAAAGCATTTGAAAGCCAAGCCTCTGCAAGGACCTGAACCCACCGAACTGAAGAGGGGAATAAAATACCATGAAACAACCAAGAGAATAAAGGCTGGATAACTGGAAGTGCAATCTTACGGTCCCCCATTTGCATCCAACTTCAATCCATCACATTCATCTTGAAGCCCAACCCTCAACAAGGGCCCAAGCCCACTGCACGTCCAGCTCAGAAGGCCAAAATATGAAGATAAAGAGGGAATCGAGCATGGAACACAGGAAATGCAAACAGATGGTCCCCTGATCACATCCAATTTCAACCAACCAATACGCACCTCAGAGACCTATCCTATGCAAAGGCCCGGAACCCCCTCCACGTGCACCCAAGGAGATGGATTGGGCCCAGGTTGTATAGAGTGGCTAATTTCTACCTTTCTCAATCCTCCAAAATCTTCCAAAACCTAAAGATGGATTTTAATTGGATCTGGTAAGAAAAATGCAAGAGCTCATCCAGGACACTGAACTTTTTAATGGGACACAACTCCTACTTTAGATCCAACACGGCAGATCCATATTCACACAAAAGATGAGTGCATGACTTTGTGCTGCACAAACACATGTTTACTGAGAATTTGCTCTGTATATTTCAGGTCATGGCGCTGACCCATGACCTTTCTGTGTGAATTGTCACTGACCCCAACAACTGTCACTGAATAGCCATCCAGAATCCTCGGCATGTCTCCGATGAACGGGAAACCAATGGCACATTCTTTGTACTTCACGCCTAAAGGCCGTTATACCCCTTGAAAAGTAGCCATGGTTAGGCTGAGCCTGAACAAGTGTGGCAAAGTTCTCTTTAAAAATAACCTGATGTAGTGGCTTAGGATGGGCATGTCAGGGTCAAGGTTAATATTAAACTTTTCCATTCTATCTAAAGCAAACTCTGTTGAGTGCACTGTGGACCTTACTTGGCCAGAAAGGTACACCTGAATCGAACAGCAAATACAATACTGACCTCCCTGTAACAATGTGAAAACCATTTTGCAACGGGCATGACGAAGCAGGAAAAAAGGGCCATTGTACGTAGGCAGAGATAACCAAAGTCAACAGCAAAGAGCATGACACATGAAGTGGAGGCTAAAACAAATGTGGACTAAATGTCAACCCAGGACCTCTCGAAGAAGGTCGGCTGACACTGACGGCAACTCAATACGGGACCCTGATTCAATCTCTCCAGGTGGCACAATCACAGCTTGAGTGACAGACTCGTGAGACCAGGTTGGCACCCTTATATCTAATCGAGATCTCTCTGAATGATGCATTCAGGTGCCTAAAATGTGAGGTAATAACCTCTGATCTGCTTTGGCATCTGGGGATGGTACAGACAAAACCTGAAAGCAAAAACTGCATCCGTCCTACATCCAGGTTCTCCTGAATGTGAAATGTCAATCCATTCCGGCATTGTGAAATTCATCTTTAGAGAAACACGGCTTCAAAGAAAACAATCTTCCACTCTTCGTGAAAGAGTCAACTAAAAATCCCAACCCAGAGCTGACTGCTAGCAAGGTTGGAGGGTGAATTGCAGTCCAACTCAAATAACATACATAGTCTCGTTTCCATTACTGATAATACAAAGCACCAATTAGAAGAAGGTAATTTCAAATGTCTGCAGGACTTCGCTATTAAGGAAAGGCTTGGCTGTACAAATTCCCTGGGGCGGCCTCCATTGTTATTTCTCACCTTGTTGATTTCAACGTATTCCAGCGTGCTCGCCTCGTTAGTAGCAGCCTCCCGGGCCGACTCCGGCACAAAGAGCTCCTTGACGCTGTCCACGGCAGACTCTGGGATGATACCCTGAAAATGAGAGTAGGACAAGTTATCCTGACCTCAGACCCGGTCTGGGTAAAATCTGGTTACAAATGCACCATCTGGGCCATTCCAATTCCCCGCGTCATATTATAGGAGTAGAAATACAATATTTGATGTTTGGTGACTTCTCTCACCAATTTTACTTTTTTTTTCAGCAGATAGATGTGTTAGTTACCAGTACCAGGAATGAAAGTTTGGGGATTTGCAGTGTCCGTGCTGACAATGGTCTCATTTTTCCGAATAATGGCTTATTCCCTTAGCCTAGTTTTGGACAGGTGGGTGACATACCAGTGGATATATTCCAGTGAATATCAAATATAGGATTTTTGACAGACAGGGTCATGTAATCCGGCAGACGAAGCCAAACTCCTCTGAACAGACTACCTGGCAGTGGTAAAGTTCCCAGACTCACCTCTCCCCGTAGGAACTTGATCATCTTCTCCACGCACTGGTCCACGGTCAAGGAGCCAGCATCAAGGTTAAGGTCTGGATTCTCTGGGACTTCGTAGTCCTGGTCAATACCGGTGAATCCTGGGAGAAAAATTTGATTTTATGTAGTCATCACAGTATCTGTCCGTTGCTAAACCTTCACTTAAGATTAACAAGTACAGTATGACTGAACTCTTTCGATCATCTCTGACACTTGATGTCCCACCACGTCATCCTAAATCCATGCGTCCCTTTAAAAAGTTCATTTTCAAGGTCTCAGTCTTCAGCTCTAAATCAAAAACTGTCCAAACCAGAAGAAACTGCTGTTTATTATACAGAATTTGAAAAAACAAAGGAAACAACTCAAATCTCAAACAGTTTCCGGTGGAGTGCAAGGGATAGTAAACTGTCGGCGCAAACCTTTAATGATGCCAGCTCGTGCCTTCTTGTACAGCCCTTTGACATCACGCGATTCGCACACCTCTAGGGTAGTGCTGACGTACACCTCATAGAAGGGCAGGCCGATGGACTTGTGTAGGACCTTGGCTTCCTCACGGTCCTGAAGGAAATCGTCCAAAAAATGCTGATTGCAAACTAGGTCCCACACGTACATGTACTTACTTCGAACTTGTCTTTTATACGAGAGCACAGTGAGTGACTTCTAGATTCACTGGTGCAACGCAGATCTTTCTTCTTCATGAAGGTTGATAGATCTTCTTTTAAAACATGTAGCATTCGATAATACCTGTATTTGTTTTTAGAAAGGTCACTCATCATGCCCATGTATCAATTTCTTGAAACTTTAGGCTATATTGTGACATCGTGAGAAAAAAAACTGACACTGACAGTCACTGAGGAAATGTACATCTATTTTCTGGTTTTATTTTCGTTTCATCCAAAGGCAGCGGGGGGACTTACCTTGGCATTGGGGCTAATGAACGAATTCAGGCACACCACGCCGCCATCGGCAAACAGCTTGGCCACCTCCGAGACCCGGCGGATGTTCTCCACTCGGTCCTCGTGGGAGAAGCCCAGGTTCTTGTTCAGCCCCTTCCGCATGTTGTCGCCATCCAGCGAGTAGGCCGGAATGCCGTGATGACAGAGGTACTCCTCCAGAGCGAAGCTGATGGTGGTCTTTCCTGCCCCAGACAGACCTGGCGACAGAAAGAAAAAACTCAATAAGCCAACGAACAAACAAACAACCCAATAAAGACACCAACAAACATGTATGTTGAGGTGCAAGGAATTGCCAGGCAGACAGTTTCAAATGGGTCATTCTACAAATTTCAAATATAGGCTCTAATTTGTTTCTAATTAACAGCAAATTCATCACTGTTGTTTGCTTGTACGGTAATAAATGAAGTTCAAGTTTGTGCCTGACACTTTGCAAAAAAAAACCCTGTATACTATTACTTCTTTTGGAAGACTATTCTATTCATACTGTTTCCACTGGCAGCAAAGTTTGAATGCACATCATTTATCTCCTGACAAAAATAACGTCAGTAAGTGAGAGTACCATGGTAAGACAAAATGCAATCAAATTGAAATTCGAGCTGCGGAGGCCTCTTTCCCAGGGGCAACCTGGGAAAAAAATCTTTAGTCCCCCTCTGGACACAGGCAATCTAGGCTTCTCTATGTCAGGGCACCACTTTGGTGGGAACAAGGACGCAACTTAAGTACAGCTGCTACCCCTTGGGTAGAAACCATTGATCAATCTCCTTCCCAGGAATTTACGCACACACTCAGCAGGCAGTGCTCGGCAAAACTAATTCAGTACACAGGCATATTTCTCAACCCCCCCTTCAAAAAAGTAACAGGTTGAAGCATGAATTAGCACAAATTTATTCCCTCCTCCCTGATTTGCCTCCAATGTACCAGCAGCTTCAATTACCTTTGCTCTTTTAAAAGACTACAGGTAGACAGGGGTCGGCATTAAACTTTTTTGCCCAAAAGCTAAAAACAGCTCCTGGCCTTTTAAATTTCAGGGGTTTGGGGAGCTGTTTCCCTGAACCTGGGAACTATTTTAGTTGAGGTCATATTTGGCCAAAAAATGCTAGAGTGTAGTTCCGTTTTCGATTTATACCAGTGCATGCCTCTCAAAAATAGAAGGGTCAGTCGGTTGGAAAATTTGAGGGGTCAATTTTTCTGTGCTGATTGAATGGCATGAATGGGGACAAAATTTTTCAAAAAATGTCTCAAAATACATGTATGATAAAAATCCATCTTGATCCTTGTAAAAGTTCTACAGTAGACAATTCACAACAAGGATGGACAACTCACACAATGCCAGTCAGGAAATCAGAATGGCAAACTGACCAAGGATGTCTGTGTGTCACGTGGTAAGCATGTGTGATGCTCACATCCAAACTGGCAGGCGATAGACCTTATGCCACGGCAGGAAATTTTGTGGAAACATGCTCGCTTTAAGTACGAACAAAACCACCTCAAATTAAACACTTAAACACAGAGAATACATGTACATACTGTACATACATGCAGACAACAAACGAAGTTCCGTGAATTAATTTGCAGAAATCCTCTTACAACATTGATGTTTTTTGACCTGCAGCTGTAGAGTTGCGTATACGTACGGGGGTTGTACAGTAGCGTAATCGACCGAGATGTATAGACTGGTTGGCACATTTCCACCACCTGTTCTTTGGCATGGGTGCAGTGCGGTGGGAACCAGTACAGCTTTACTTTAATAGATTGAGTTTTGCGCACGTGTTCACCACTGCGACAGCAATGCAAAGGGAACTCGTGAAAATAAAAGAAGTTTCTTTTCAAAAATTGCAAATGCACCAATAAGTAGGAAAGCATTTTAAAACAGGCGTTTTATGTGAGAAAAGGGTTTTGAAAGGTGTTTTGTGAAGACAGAAAAGACATCAGGATTTTTTTTTTTTATTTTTTCATCTAACTTGCCGATAAAAAATTTTAGGGTCGCGATGAAAATTAAGGTCGGTCGGAAAAATGACACTGACTGTCACACCGGTCTTATGGTAATGTACCCCACCAAAGTAAATATTTTGATGATTTCTTTGGAAGAAAGTGTGTCATCACATTAAAGGGGATCAGTCGTCTTGCTTTATAATGGGTCACCAGGTGCTAATCATGGTTTGTCAGATGCAAAAGTGCCAGTTACATGTATGTCGGCACCTGGGTAGATAACGTTATCAGGGTGGTGCATTAGAACCCTGTACCAAAATACTCAACCAAGTTAACTACCACTACACAGGCTTGCAACAAGCTCTACAAAATTACCGACTAACTTTTCAGGCAAAGATATGGAAAGGTTTTGTAGATAAATCTACTTGTACGTGTGCGCTTGAAACTAGATTACATGGAACACTGATAGATTTAATGTTTTCATCAAACGGTATGTTTAAAGAGTGTCATGATAGGAAATTTGAATGCATTTTCTCACATGTTTTTTTTCTCTCGTTTCTTTGAATTTAATGCATACCCAGGCAGGCACCTGGGTTTTCTCTTCAATCAATAGGGTACTTGTTTGACCTATATGTACGGTAAAGCCCGTAAATGAACCACTTACATTAATGACCCTACATGTACATGTACGAGTCCATGTATATGATGTACATGTATGCACTGACACTATGTACCTTGGCAATACATGTACATACATCTAGACCTTATACGGAGAAGCCATTTTTGATCATGTTCCCCGAATCTATCACATTCACTGCAATCTAGTAAATAGGGTGGAGCCATACTATTTAGGCTTCCAAGCCAGACTTTCTTTCTTTTCTAAACGTGAATTTAAAAATTTAATATAATTCATAAACATAATATAATTCATCACCAATTTTCAGTTATTCAAGATGTACATGTAACCCTCCCATTAATTTGTGATTAATAAACTTCTATTTCTTTGCTGTTATTTTTGCTCTCAGGTTCTAAAAAGGAAACTTTCGCCTCACTTTCAAATCAAGATGGCCGACAATTGAATACAGTCTGTTCCATACTACCAGTACACATGTAAATCATTTAAATTCATAAAAAAGTCAGGGGACTAATCAATATTGGAATATGGCGAGAATAGTAATGCACTGCGCAATAACACTACTATGAATTCAGAGCTTGATTTCTGCAACTTGGGATGCCCTGTACATGTACATGTATGTTCCATACACATTCATGCAACTGTTCAGTGTACTGTACATACAGTACATGTATGAACATGATCAATTTCACCCATGAAGTACCCCATGCACTGCACAGCAAATAGAATATACACAGGTGTATCCAGCCTCTTGGCAGACTAGTAATACAACCCCAGGTGAGGTCATAGGCTAATCCTCTCCATGTACATACACATGATTTGCAACATTTGCACCAATAGTGTCTGGCACCCAGGCTCTGCATTAAAAGGGTAGCTGCACTCAATTTGATTTTACACAAACCTTCAAAAGGCACTTTTCTGCCCTAGTTTTGTAGACTTTGCTAGACAAAATTTTCTCTTCTTTGCTAACTCATTGTTTAGGTGCACAGCAATAAGTGTGTGCACCAAATCTTTTCTCAGAAATGTTTTCATTGAGTAAATTCAGGGTTCAAAATTTTAATAGCAAAACCTATGCGATGAACTCTGCCATCCCTGGATGACATCACAGCAACAGCGCCCTCAGTTGTCCAAGAGAGCACAGACAATTGTTAGTGTTTTTAAAAAAGTGCACTTTTCGGTGCACTCGACCAACTAAGAGTGTAAAAAAGCCTTCACACATTAAAGAGGAGTACAGAGTTGAAGAAAGATTGCGTCTGAGAAATTAAATTCACGGCAGCCACCCCCCACAGACCACATCCACAGTACGTTCATACCTGTGCATATTTAACGATGCAACTAGGACGTGTAAAAGGACTTTCCTGTTGAAATGAAAATTTTGAGATAGGGTGGGAGAGGAAACTTACCAGTGAACCAGACGGTGCAGCCGCGGAAGCCTCCACGGGTGCCCATGACCTGCCCACGCTTGTCACGGGAGACATGATGGACCTGCTCTGTCACGTTGGTGGCCACCTCCTTGTCGTGTTGCTGTGGAGATGGACAAGACGGCAAATCAAAACCTAAGCAACTGCCACACAAGGACGGCAAAGGATGGCTTTGCCAGAGGGGACCGAGGCACCGTGAAAATAATCCTGAAATACCCCGCCCATTCCAAGCACTTGAATCTTATACAAGCACTCTTACATGTACCGGTACATTGTGCATTGCACCAATTTCTTTAAGTTGTCCATGATTATCGGTACATGTACAGGGTACATTTGTAACATGCAGTAATTCAGCAATTGCACATCTGTTTTTTTCATGAGTGAGGTACATAGATGTACATGTAGCTAGGCCTTTTCAAGCAAGGCGATGTCACGATCAAACCACACTGGACATCTTTTATTAGCTAATGTACACATACCATACAAGTATTACCAGATAAGACTTTCGCCCTTGAATTCTGCTGGATTATAGTGGCTCATATGGTACTTGTTTGACGTTAGGTGGCAAAATGGTTAAGCTGGGGACAGTGATATGTGTTACATGTACATATATGTACTTTCCTCATCTTAAATCTTTCATTGGCCTTCAATCTTGTACATGTACATATAGCTTCGAATCCAACAAAGATCAGTAGACTGGTACATTTGGGAGTAAGACACATCCTCGCTCTCCGAGACCGGCTGGTGCAAGTTCAAATCCTGTCTGGGCGTAAGCAAGGGAAATTGGCCAACATGAGGAAAGGGGTACTTCCATCACCTTCCGCTTCTGGTTAACCCCGGTTCAAACCCCGCCAGGCTCACCAGGTGGACTGTTTTCATTTAGCCCTGTTTGAGTGTTCAGATTGCCCTCTTGCTGCCTCTTCTTAAGCCATCACCTCTGTTATTTCCCCTAATTCAAAACTCAGATCTATGATGCAAACACAAGTACATGTACTTGTACATGTGCAAAATGATCTACATGTACCTGCAACATACATGTACATGTACATGTGTACAGCCGTATAGGGTACAGATCTTGAAGTTTGTACATACTGTATACTCAACAAAGTGTTTTACATCTACCAGTACATACTGTGTTTATATGGTACAGACTTTGCACATCTTACATGAACATGTAGGTCAGTTGGCAACATGCATATTCATCAAGATAAATGTACATGTAGGTCAGTTGGCAACATGCATATTCATCAAGATAAATGTACATGTAGGTCAGTTTGTTACAATGTAATTGATAGGTGATCTTGGGTAACTAACACCGAAACAACAGCAGTTGGCTGCCGCAGCATAACCTAGGATATCTCTACATGTACACGCAAAGTGTATGACGGCCTTACGCAAGGGTTTTAAATACATTGTATAAATTTTTAAGAATAACATGTAGTGTTATTAGAACTTCCACAATTCCAAATGTGATCTGCTCACTTGTGCAGTTTAACAATAGTGATAATTTAGTGTTTTTTTAAGTGTTGCAATATAATGAATGGTGGGAATATTATTGAACAATATTTGACCACAGAGCATGTAGGACTGAGTCGATTCAAATACATGTAATTCACTATTCGAATATTCAACTTTCAATTTGATCGAACATCCAAATATTCGGTCGCACCAACCGGCAGATTGTTGATGAACAAACCACATACAAAATTAGTTGCAATAACATTCACAATTAAACATTATGTTCAATATAATACATGTACATGTAGCTTCTCTCATCTAAGAGTATCTCCAGCCACGATTTAGCAAAATTGAAGAGATGAACAAGACTACTGGCCTGGTTGAAAATTTCTATTCCTTTTAAATTGCTCAATGAATTTACTTTTTAAATCATTGGTAAATTTCTGATGCATTTAAATCTGCTTGAAACAAGCCTCCATAGTGCAATTTTTCTCATTTAATTCCAAATAAAAGTTTCCCTTCCTTTTCATGAATTTGCATTCGAATATTCACATTCAAAAAATAAAATTTGAATATTTGACAATCGATCGAATTCAGTAATTCAGATATTCGGCACAGCTCTCGGAGCATGGGAGCACAAATGGATATCAGAGATATGGATTTCTTTTACACAGGGAGGTCTGCCTGGATTGGAACCCAGGAACCACAGAGGTGGGAGGCGAGCGCTGAACCCACTGGCCAACCCGCGTCACCCGGGTGGTACACAACAACGGCAGGAATCTCTTTGGGTGTTATGGTGCATTCCTGTGTGCACAGTGTTACACAAAAAAGGTGAAAAGTACATGTACATGTATGCATGCCATAAGCTGCAAAGCAAACTTTCAAAATGTGGCCCCTCCCCTAAAGCAGGCATGACTGATGAGCTTGAAGAAACAGCCACAATAGTTAAGCAATGAAAAATAAAACCTTGAATTCACAGTACTCTGTACATAGTCAAACTTACATGAATCCACTAAAACAATAGAAACCTACATGTATTGGTCCAATAGTTCACACTTCAATATTTTTTGCTGAAATTGCCATTGTGAACAAAAGAGTGACCTTAAATTCTTTATCAAATTACCAGCACTATTTTTTTTTACTTTATCTGCCCAATCACAATTACAAATTATACAGAGATGGACTAGGAGTGAAACAGCAAAAAACTGTTCTCGGCTGAAATAAAAAGTTTCCTACTGGTAGCATTTAAATTTTTTTTTTTGAACAGTGAGAGAACATAATCGATTACTTATTTGATCATACGGAAGTGGTCACTTTTAAGTGATTGTATACATGTATGTACATGTAACTCGAAAGCCATTTTTGTGGGTTATTTCACCTCTTTATTGTCAGTAAGTCACTCATCTCTAATGTAATACATGAGTATGTACTTTGTTGTTGACCCTGTTCCGTACAACTTATGTTATTGCTTTAATGTGTCAGCTGTTTTAATTTCTTATGCAAAGCCCATTAATTTCTGCCAACAACGCAACAGCATGTTTCACAATTTATCTACTCTTTACACAGACACGAGGCAGATGCGTGTCAGTGAATATAATGCCCTATTCACAGAGCGCATGGACGGGGCAAACAGAACTTTTAATTGCACCACACTGCAATTAAGGCGAGACGCACGGGAGGAAACGTACACCCGGGACGCCATGTGTTGCCGTTTTGCCACACCTGACTAAACTTGCCAATATTTGCCGTGCCGCACTGACTAACAGCAGCAAAAGAACAACTGCAAAGTTTTTTTTAATTAGAACAGAGTAACATTTGCTTAGTATGGTATTTATACATGCACATGTATCAAATATATTGGTACATGCATCTTAAAATACTGTACAACGTATGAACATCCTCTGGTCAAGCAAATGAACATAAAATGTACATACATGAATGTTTCAAGTCTAAAGCCACCCCATTCAAATTTACCAAAGTGACAAACAAGATTAGCTGTCCCACATTTCTATTTTCAGTTTTCTGTCAGCAAGAAATTTGAAATCAGTAAGACAGCCTGATGCATATGTGCAAGACTGCAAGTACATACATATACACGTAGGCTTATTTGAAAAGTTTTATCCATCCAGTTATCATGGCCACAGAAATGGGGTCAGGTTTCCTATTGACTTTGAAACGAGTACAGAAAAATACAGTCGCCAGATGGTTAATCATGATACATGTATATGATCAAAAATTACCCCATCTGAAAATAATTCTCTGCGCACTTTGTATGTAATGTAATATTATAATTTTATAACCCTCAAATACCTGTGACAAAACCGTTACACAAACTTGAATGATTGACCCCCCTGACCGCATAACATCAGCGGCTGAGATTCCAGGTCTTTGTCTGTTGGGCATAGGCACGATTTTCAGGTCCAGTCAGCTGGTTTACTTGGCAGTCTCACAACCAGGGGGGGGAACCTTTGTTTGTCCTATAAGGTTAGCCATCTGGGCATTCCAAGGGTTGTCTCTGGTGCTTGGGGAGTTATAAATGAATCTTGTCTACTTTTTTTCAGTAGGGTTACCAGCCACATGTACATGTATGCTGTCTGTTTATTGCCACTGGGCTCACGAATGATTGCAGGACCCAGTCACTGGAATTGAAAATCATATGCCACCACATTCCATCTTTCCCAAATTTTCTCATTCCTTGCTTTTATCTTTCATTATTTCTGGCCTCTAACAAAGTTAGATTTACACGGCATACACATGTAGTGTATCAGTAATGCCGTAATACATGTAACTTGCAAAACTGTGCAAATGTGTACGCTATACATGTATGTGATAAAAAGGTCACACGTTCCCGCATTTATATCTTTTACAACAGGTGCCTCATTTGACGGTGTATAAATCTACCTTTTTTGTAATGATGCAAATTCTCCATCCTCTGACAACTGGTTCCATCCTGGTTTAATACATGTACCAGTATGTACATGTATGTACATTGTAGCTCTACACAACAGAATATCTTTACAGGTATGCAAATCATTCCAGGTATTACTGAGGACTACACGTAGCACGGAAAGTTTCTTTGTTAGCCCCTTTACATGCTTTACACAGACCCGGCCCTACATCTACCGGTATATACACAGGCAAAGTGGAAAAATCCTCACTAATCTGTGAAACGTGACCTGACTACTCATACGTCAGTACGTACATGTACACCGTTTTTTGCCACTAGCGTGACTAGCAGGTTGAGATTGTGCAAAACGAAGAAAACTGAGACCCTGGTTTGGCTGTCTCTGATTGGTCAGTGTAGCAGGGTACTGGACACTTTGAGAATTTTGAGACGTTCCTCAGAAAACAATTACCCTTGGTGTTAGCTAAACGACAGCAAAAATTTGACTAGAGCGTACATCAGGAAAAATAAAGATGAAACCTGACCAGTATTGAGCAAATGTCTACCGGTATGTCACAATGACAGCGACCAACTGACCAATACAAGTACATGTACAGTGTACATGAACCTGCACATGTGCAGTTTTACAGTACTTAACAAGCCCAAACCTGTTGAAGCAGTGAACACATGACTATGCTCTCTTTTAATGCACTTTGTAAATTTCTCCATGGTTTTTCTGAAAGAAAGTGGGGAAAAAATGGATGTACATGAACTGTGGAAGTTATTAAAAAAGGAGTTGTTAGTATTTTTACACAATCAAAACAAAAGGGTAACAATTAAAATTCATGTGTAAAAAAGGAGGTATAGCGCACTGGGCTACATGAACAGGACTGAACTGAAATATTTAAAAGTAAAAAAAAACTGGTACCAGCAGAAAATGTACAAATGGAAAATTGGCATGTAAAATCAGCTGAGCTGAAACTTGGAGGCTGAAAGAATTCGACAGGTAAAAATGCAATGTTTAAGGCTTATTGTGCCTGTGTGCTACCTGCACAAGTCCCACTGCCAGCTCTTACAGTATTTACACAGCTTTCTGCAAACTGCAGATCCATGCCCAAACCTTAAGTGTACCAGTATGTACTCACTGTTTATACCTACTGGTACGTGTTTGTAACTGTACATGTGTGTTCTTTAAAAAGCCTGTCTGTTTGCACACACAACTAGGCCTCATTTCACGGTTTGATGCTGAGTGTACCCCAAAGGTTTGTATAAATACATGTACATGATGTATGCTAATCCTCGATGTCAAACTCAACAAAAATTAACATACACCAAACCTTGACGGCCAGGGCTCACTTCGGCAAAACAATTTCATAAGCTGACATGATCCTTTTTGCTCTTAAATTTTGTTGGAAGTTTATTCAGTGAATTCAAATAATGCAAACTCACTGACTCCATCATCCTACAGAAATACATGTACCTTTATGCAATCCAACAATAGTCAACAGAGAATTTCTGCAACACCACAGAAAAATGATAGCTTACACTGTACCCCCCTCTTCCCCCGGGAAAACTTACAGCCCTCCCTACTTCTACCTTTTTCACAAATCAATGCACATGGATACATAGATTCATGTAAATAAGACAGTAATATTAGTTGCATGTAAATGCACTGAAACTCAGTTAATACTGCCGCTGGTACAGCAGTGAAAGTATGCTGTACATGTATTATACATGTACAGTCTCCATAAGTGAAGACAGCATGAAGTCTCCAATAAATAAACATCTTTTGTTTTCCCTATTCATAATCAGAACTGACCTTCCGGGTACGGATGCCATACGGGTCTGGCTTGCCGTTTATGTCATTGTGCACGTTATTGTTTGCTACTTCAGTCATCTTGTCAAAAGCCCAAACTTCTTTTTTTCTCCGAGGTAAAGACTGGAACACCCACTTGTTGCACTGTAAGTTTACAGGCTGGAACCACAGAGCACCAAACGCACAATGCACACCACTCAATCCCAGCACACCATTCACATGTGATGGACTAACCTAATACCTGGCATGCCTGGTGGTTCTTAAGTGCAGCTCTCGGCCAATGATAGGTCAGAGTCACTCCCCCTTTTCACGAGCACGGATTGGTGTGTGTATGAGCCTATTGCGGCTGGTTGCCAGCCCAGCTGGGCATAGTGCAACTGTGTGATGATGTGGCAACTTTGGTGAACACCATTTATCAATGGTTTATCTCTCCAGCAGATCTGACTGGCTAAACAACAGGCAGATTAGTTGACCCAATGTGGGAGATAAACCAATACCCAGTGTGTTATCTGTTGTGCACACTAATTTGCACAAGACTCTCATTTGCAAGAAATTAAATGTACATGTACCTCTAGCAGAAAAAAATACAGCCGCTTCATACCAGCAGTTATACAAGTGTCATGGTACAGTAGCCACAGGCTATAATTCTTCCTGTATAAAATGGATACATGCATCTTGTCCTACTTCCATGGTTTCATTCATAACCAAATGTACAGGGTATGCACAAGTACATGTCTGCAGGTTACCATCTCAGACTAGCAGATTAGCTCTTTACCACAGACATAATGTACCAATCAATGTGCACTGAAAGCATGCACACACAATCTCAGCTATCAGGACAAACTCTTACACATGCTACAAATTTCCACAAATCAGTTCCAACTTTATCAATTGTTTCCTTAAACTAAAGTGTACATTTGTGGTAGGTTAAAATTCAAGTACAGTTGAATCTCGTTAATAAGAGGTCTTTCGGACTGAGCACATTACCTTTTTATAACAGGAACCTTGTATTATCAGGAATGAAAACAATGAAAAACAAAGGATTGGGAGCTGAAAATGTCCTTGCTACAAGCAGAATCTTGTAGTTTAAACAGCGCTCTTATTAACAAGGTTCGACTATAATTACAGATTTTAGTAACACATACTCATGCCTAATGAGTTACATGTACATGTGTAATTGTGTGAGTCAATCAATCACAAAGACAGCTGGAAGGTCAAAGGGGACATTCTCCCCCTACCAAACCTGGCTCCGCCCAAAAAATGGCTCCCGTTCCCAACCTCCAATTCCAGATGGTGTGGACTAGCACAATCCTTCCTAAGTGACGGCGCAGGGTATGTTGGAAACATTTCAGTTGTGTCATTTAGACCAACGGGAAAAAAATAAAAACTGACCCCTAAAAAAAGAACATGTACATGTAAGCAATGTTGGGAACTAGAGAGTGCACTGTGCCAACATTTGGGAAATCTTTTACGCAACAATTTTTCAACAAATTCAGAAACAAGCCTGTTGTGATTGCAAGTTCTGAAATTACACTGGTACATACCGGTATATATTGTATGTATACCAGCAACACCACCTGATCTGGATGAACAAGAATGTATTGCATCGGTACACGTCGTTAAGAATGCAAAGTTCAGAGAGACTAACATTCGCTTGAATGGTTGTTATGAGATGATAGCCCGGAACCACATCAAGGAGCTACCACCAGATGTAGACTACATGCCTGGCACAGGAAACAGCAGAAACAGCTCATCGGACAAAAGGTCATTGATGCAATGTCTGTGAATTGGCCCTCGAGACTGGTTTTTAGCTTAGTTTCGACTGGAAGCAGACCATGAACAAGCCAGACAGTGCTTTGCACTCACTTAACTCTATGATACCACGAACAACGTTCTTGAACTGTGAAAACCAAACTTTGGTTATTCTTTCAATGGAAAGGTAATCTAGGAAATAAGCAACTTCCCTTAAACAGCAGTACTTAGTTTGAATAGGCATCAGGTCATTATTGGTTCCTAACACTTTATCTGAGTGACAGGGTAAAGCTAGCACATTATGTGTAGCCAATAAGTAACTGTTTATTTAACACTTACTGTTCCTTTGTCAGATAGATTCTACTGCTTGAAGAGAAAACAACAAATAAACAAACAAAATGCAAACAACCAGAAAACAACAAATTTCCGAACTACCTGTACATGTACATTGTAACTCTTCAAAACTGACTTTACAAATCTGTTCATTAAAAGGTTGTCCCAGTACATAGCCATGGGACCTACCATGCCTACTGCAAACCTACTATGATTTCTGGAACAAACTTCTCACTGGCATGGCCCTCAATAAAGTTTCCAAGGGGTCTGTGAACCAATTCTTCAACAACATGCACTCTTACCCACGGGACTGCTTTTCATATTTCAAGTTATGACTGACACGATTCTGATGAGCCCCGAATTGTTACAAATGAATTGTTCACTTCACACTTATGGATGTGCAACTGCAAAAAAAGAAGAGATATACTAAACACGGGCATGCAACTTGCACTTTGACAAAAATGAGGAAACTCTAATCTTTACAAGACTTTATACAATGTTTTTCAGATAGTCAGTGGCATGAGTGTGAAGTGAGAATTGAGGAAATCAGCTGATCCTGGTAAAAGCTGCGTGCCTGTAATCAGGGAAGAAATTACATGTATGTGTAGGTTTAAATCTGTGTTATCAACTACACACACAAAAATATCCAAACTCCTACCAACAAGCAATCCTCTTTTAGAAACGCAATGCCATTATCAGATTTATTTAGATTGTCAGTGTAAACAGTTCAATTTCTTTTAAAAAAATAATCCCTTGATTGAAACTTGAACAAACTCCTTGATGATAAGCCCTTTGGTGCCTCTGATCAGCCAAACCAGTACTTGAACCAGTTAAAAGTACTTTGTGCCAAATATAGTGCCCTTCTCAATACTCCCCAAGAGTCAGGTTCCCAGATTAAGAGATCTGACTACTACGAGGATATCTTTCGTCTGGTACCAAGAGCGTTTTTTAAACGAGTGGATTCTGCTTAGACTTTGGTTTCGCTAGTTACAGTCAGAGCTTGAACATGTGGTTTCAAACGCTGCTTCAAAATGGCTGGAACCAGCACAACCAAAGTCTATGCCAAATCCATTCGTTTCAAAAACCCTCTTAATTCAGCTGCCGTGGTCACGTGACAAAACGTTTCTGATCTTCAGGGAGTGTTATAAATATGTGAAGTACATAAAGTGCTTGAACCGTTGCAGACTCCCAAGAGTCCATTGTAAGTCAACAAAGATACATGTACAGTAGCTCCATTTTGCTTGCTATTATTTGGCACACTGATATCCGTTGTTGTGCATATTTCTGATTACGCTGACTATTCACACACCAACAGATTGTCTGCACATTGCACCTAAAAATACATGTACATGTACCTGTAGAAGGCTTACTGTGACATACTCTAGGCCTACGGTACTTTTGCAGTTACCGGTTGCAACTACCCACTGTCATGATTTTTGGGCAGGAAAGCCTGTGCCCGTTTGTGCCACCCTGTGCCACCAAAAGAGGGCGCTGCGCCAATTTTTCATGGCTAATAACAAGCATTCACAAGCAGATGCATGTATGTACTAGTACACTGTAAATGTCTATGGTTATAAATGCATGTATAATACATGTATTATGTCATGTGCATACATACAAGTGCATGTGCATTCATTTCCAACCTTCAATCCTTGAAGGACCGCTGCAAAAATGCATGTACATGAATCCCATACGTTGTTGAGTCGAGCTGTGGCAGATAGGGAGAGAATAGTGTGGGGTGATGACAATTATCCGGTAATATCTAGTTTTTGCCAATGATCTTTTATAATTTACCTGCATTTTGTTTGTCAAAAGCTTCAAGTTGAATTAAGAATTGACTCATTTTGAATAAATAAGGCTGGTTAAACACATTGGCAATAAATGATGAACAGAAGAATTCCAGCAGTATGAAACATTTCTGAGGGTGGAACTCCTTATAAACAGCAGCTTCGATGGAGATAATATTTGCACCACTTTGTTTCTCCTGTCGAGAACTAGGCCACTCGGCAAGTTAACCCAGGGGGGCTGCCCGCAGGGTCCAACTGGACATTTTTAGCTAAAAACCTACTTTTGAAGGGTTTTTACCTTATAATTGGAACCATTATGTGTAGTCTTGCTGTAAATTTATAACTCAAAGTGAAGGAATAAAAATGGTATGATTACAAACATGTACATGTAAAATCAATTTCATAATGTTTGTTTTGTTCATCCTTACAAATGTGACAAATGACAGTTTCAAACAAGTAGGTTTCTCTTCACTAGCCCAACAGGCAAGTTACATGTAAATAATGCATTTTACTAGCAGGAAGCAGTTTAACGAGAATTTGTATGCCGGTCTAGTGCTAAGTTTGAGACCTGAGTTTGTCCATATTAAATAAAAAATCATGTTATAACGCTAATTTTGCTGTTGGTTCATGTCATGCAAAGCTTTTCGAATTATCCAACATGAATCAAGGCTTCAATTAATGGATTAACAAGTTAGGCCTTGGGCCCACGACTGTTGACTTGCACCGTGCATGGATATAGGCCCATCATGGGCTTGGGCTTTTCATGTCATGTTCATTCATATGCTTGACATATGACATGCAGCTGGCCCGAGAATTTTTTGTCTACGTCACTAGGCCTTCTCCACACGGAGTCGTGACTTAGATTTTTTCTCCAAGTAGCCTGACATTCAGTGACAGCACACATCAGGTCCACATTGACCACTGTTTGCCCCTGCTTGAATGAAGCATAATAATAAATAATAAAATGTAGTCAACCTGATCAATGAACTATTTGACTACTGGACTGCTAATAGTTTACGCCGTGGCTGTTCTTACGGCAGCCGTAACGCATCTCTCATTTTCTATCGTTACGGCACTGCAACTGCACAAGCACGCCAACTTCAGCGCAGATTTCGGACTTTATTTCCCTTTAAAAATCCTCCAAAGCCTCTAATGAGAAATGAAAAAGATTATGGTACAAAACATGAAATTTAGGCCAAAAAAACAAAATGGTCCTAATGCGGATTCCAACTCACACACCAGTGGTTCCAAGCCTTCCACCTTGACCATTCGGCCACAAGCTTTCAGCGATCCAGGTAATTTTGAAATATATAAACTGTCATGATGATCAGCTACATGTATGTCATCGCACTTGCACAGTTCAGTGCCTTAACGATAGAAACTGAGAAATGCATTACAACTGCCATTTTTATTGCAGGTCCTACTCCCCTCCGGGTTGATACGAATGGATGTTATTCAATGGCAAATCAACTGAGGATGGAGTACACTTGCGCAAGGTTATCTGCTTCTCGTCAGATCGTGGGTTTCCACCCCTCCCGTCTATAATTAACAAGCCTTATCGCAAATACTGCATGGGTGATTTTGCACAATGATAGAAAGGCATTGCGGGAAGGGAAAAGCAGCAATAAGGCTTATGTCGCGGCCAACTCGACATGCTTCAACTTAGTTTGATAAGTTTTACATTCGACAAGTTACAGTAATAAGAACACAACTCGCACAAAATGAACGGAACGAGGTCAGACTTACGCGTTCCGGAGCTTCCATCCTAGCTTTCTTGTGCTCCGGACTGTTTAGGGTGTTGTTTATCAGCGACATATTTTGTGAATAGAAAGTTGTTCTCCAAATGGTTCGGTACGCGCTAGTAATATACTATAGTATTAGTAACGAGCAACGATCCTCTTTCGTCGATGATCTCAGTGAAAGTGATTTTTGATTGATCGGCAGCGGTACCCGATCGGAGCGAGCGACACGTTGTACGCATCGCTACGTAGTCAGGTTCCATACAATGAAGTGTTGAATTTGCCAGTAATACGTCTAGGTAGGCACCACTTTCTACATAGCGTCGTCAACATCGTTCCCAAACTACGAGACTGTGGTAAGCATCGATGTTGAGGGTCGGCCCCGGCCTCAAGTACGTCTGTGGGTCCGTGTGAGTGGCTGCGCTGAAAAGACCACGGGCGTGGCTTTTGGCAGTGAAACTTTAAGTTCATTCACCCCAAACTCTTGAGGCGTTCGACTGCAGGTTTGATAAACCTTGGAGGTTGGCGGAAGGAACATTAGTAAGGGAGTCTCTTTCTGTGGCATGTAGGGCGTACAGACTAATGATTTCTTGTGCCCGCTCAATTTGAACCTTAATACTGAGGTTTTTGTGAACGGGAGTTTTTGAAAGATATGAAGGGTTATCCTGCTCTTAATCGTTTGTACTAACTTGATTTCCAACACATTTGGATGCAAGTGGACTTAAAAAGCGTCACTGATTTTGCAGTTGCGTAAAGAGACCCTCTTCTTGTCAAACCGGCGATGGAAAAGAAGAAAAAAGAAGGTGCTTTAAGCGTAAGTTTATCCTCCGAAAGACAGCGAAACTGAATATTATGAAGACATCACCAGCCACTTTGTTTTTCATTTGTTTTACCTTTTGTTGTGTTTTACTGTTTGTTTGGCTCTGCTTGGCTCGGCTCAGCTTGGCTTTGCTTTGACACAGTTTATTTAATATTTTCATTTGCACCTTTTTGTGTCCGGACGCTGGCCGTTTGTTTTACCTTTTGCTTCATTTACTGTCTTACAAGTATTCAAAAAACTTTAAAAACATGAAAAGAACACAAATTGTATTTTAAAACTGGATCTTTTAATCATAATATAGGAAAAAATAAAGGCCACTTTCCTTCCTATAACTTGTACAACTTTAAGACATCCAATACCATTGTCACTAGGTATTATCATAGGCCTCATCTTGTGTAACTACCTTTTATCCATGTTGTATTAAATTTCTGTTCACTCTAGCTGAAAAAACTTCCAATCATATATAATATTGATAAATTTATTTTAATATAAACAAGACTGTATAAAATCCCCAAATGTTACTTTGTTATTAAAGTTAGTCAAATCTCAGACATGGATAACTGATGTCACGGTGTGGATTCTTATTACGAATTGACCATTGGAACGTGTGTCTGCCAGTTCAGGCACAGTGTCAAGTTTAAATGTGTCACACCAACCATTTGACTTTATCACCAAATCATCTTTCTGAAATGGGATCATTGCGTCTTATCTATAACAAGTCCAAGTTCAAAACTTGCACTCCGGGGGGTCGTGTACACGTATCTGCATGTTTAGTATAATCTCTTTTTATTGGACACGACGGTTATCTTGAAAAATCAACATTACCTAAACTTGGAATAACATTTGCAATCATTAATAATTATAGCATATTCTTGATGTCTATATCTGTTTTTGCCGCGCACTTTGGCGCCATCGGTAAACAAAATAGGTTCAAAAAACTTGGTACAATTTCGAATGCACTGGCGTTGCTGAATATTGTATTTGATTTGGGCCTTTGTGTTTTGGGGGTGAGCGTGTTTCGGCCTGAACATGACCATTATAGGCAAACGCAGTGTCTGTTTTCTTTCTTGTGACCTTGCTATCGTTTAAGCGAGCTGTTATAGAAATAGTTGCGACGTGAATGTCTCAAAAGCTGGAACCAAAATGGTGGTTTGGGCGTCAGTGCAGTGAACACAAAATTAGCTGCATGCTGTACTGCGCACATAACGAGCAGCCATTTCGTTTCTAGAATCAGTTCTCTGATCATTAGATGGCGCTTCTCTCTATAATTACAGCTCCCGCTATGGACCGTAAAATGGCGCCATCGTTCTTCATCATATGTTCAAACAAGTATGTGTACCTGCCCTCTCCCAATATCGTGTGTAGAATTAGCTCTTGGTCTATAGGTCTTCGCCGACTGAATACGCACGCACGTGCTGACGGCTGAGAGAGTCATAACTCTAGACACGGCCTGTATTTCCAGGCTAAGTTTTCTTCGGTCGTACCAGCCACTCTGCAGAAGGTTTTTTGCTTTTAGACACTTTTTTTGTGCGTCCTTGTGGCAAAATTTGTGGCTGCATAGAATAGCCGCTAGCCAAAGCCTGTATAGAGCGGTGTGTGCAACTGATTGTATAAAGGGGGCGCCAATGAGTTTTAATTAACAAGTCAAGAAGGCCTATCCCACAGTTTATTATGAGCCACCTACGGTTTATCTATGCTACAAGTATTACTTTGGCCACAATGATTGCAGCAAGAGCTATCAACAGTCGAGCGGGTGTGACAGTGGACGCGGCTCCGCGGCCCCCGCCACTGCCCGGTCCGGGCCTAGAACCGTCTGGGTTAAGCCCGAAGGCCACGTTGCAGTCCGCCTGCACCTGGCACTGGCCCGCCTTAGCCATCAGCTCCCGCCTGAAGTCCCTGAGGTTGCAGAAGGCATCCTGGCAGAAGGTGATGTTGATGGGCCGCTCGTTGAGCAGTACCTGCACCCGGAAGGTGACGTCTTCGAAGAAGAGCGACTGCGGCTCCTCGCAGCGGAACAGGTTGAGCGCCAGGTTGCCGGCAAAGGGGGCGAGCTTCGCCGTGCGGAACTGCCGGGTGCGGCTCTGGGCGTAGTTGTTGAACATCAGTGGCCGAGGATCCTTGGCTATTCCCAGCAGGCTAACGAGTCGGAGTAAGGTGTTCTCATCGGCAAACTTGAAAATCATAAGAGGTGTACTGCAAACGAAACCAAACAAAATGTAATAAAAGTAATTTAGAGAACCACCAAATTTTGTCTGATTCTAACAATCTCCGTGTGCACCAAGACCATATGAAAATGTCATTTTGTAAAACCATCTAAATTAGTCACAATTTGTCCTCTGTTTATTTTCGAACCCTGACCGGTGAAGTCCGTGTGTGATTTAGCCCTGACATCCAACCCATGCCACCCTTTACAGAACAGTCGTGACAGAAGGCGTTGGTGGTTTTTGGCTTTCTGTTTTTGTTTTGTTTTGTGTGTGTGTGTGTGTTTTTATATTTTTTATTTTATCTTGACATTATTTTTTTAGCCAGCTGTCGATGTCAAATTGGACAATTAGCATGGTTTAGTCACACTCATTTTGGCATTTTTGCACTGTCACGGTCGGGCCATGACAGATGCGACAATGATGATTCGACCTTTGCTGAATGAGTCAGGTCACGATAATTCTCTTAGTGGACCGGAAGTGCTGCGTATTCTCGTTTCCTCGTCGCGCCCCCATTCCCATCCAGCTTGATCATGACCATGGCAAAGGCTTGAAAAACACATTCGCTTTGCCGCTAAGTTCATGTGTACATGGCGCCCCGTTCGGTGAATCGGTTTACGTGTATGGGTGCTGAAACATACCGCTGGCGCTCAGGGTGCAGAACAATGTTTCTTGCCCCGTTGGAAGCAGTGGAAAATCGATTCGATGCAAGCCAACATCACTGGAAATTCTCAAACAGAAATTAAATTATTTTCTTGTCCTTTGTCTTTCCATTTTTGGTCCTTTGTCTTTCCATTTCTTTTAAACTTTCTTGTGGGTTGCCAATTTACCTTTTTAATTATTTACCAAACAAACATACCAACCCACCCCCCAAAAGTGGTACTTCCCCAGCCAGCTCGCAGATGGCATACGTCTTACGTCTACTTTCTCGGACACTTAGGACCTTTTTCATCAGCTCTCAAATGGAAGTTCCAATAACTTCCAAGGGAGTTGATCCTGGACTAAAACAAACCCTCGACTTTTCAGCCAAGCAATCTCCGTCTTTAAAAGAAAATGTGGGTAACTTTTAAGTTATTATTACTCGGCAGAAGTTATCAACACAATTAGTGCACTGCTTCGCTAATGACGCCAATGAATCAAGACTATTTATGGAAGCAGCCGACTATACTGGCTTCACCATTTCCCATGTGCTGTCTCAAGCCCCCAGCCAGGTAATTCGCAAGAGGTCTTACCACAACTGTATGAGCCCCGAGTCGACCAAGAGAGGGTGCAATTTTCCCTGCAATGGAGACCCTAACGGAGCTGGGAAGGGCTGATGGCCTTGCACAAATTCTAGCGCAGGAAATACGTCACACGGGGTCACAGCTAACGACGCACAGAGAATTGTGCGTAAATTTCTACCAGACGCGCAAGCTCGCTCAATGCGTGACTCAATCGGCGGTTATCAATTTTGATATTTCTTTTCTTTTTCTTTTTGCTAAAAATTTCCTCACTACACCCTATTCATTCATCCAAAATTGATTAAGATAACCAGTGATTTGAAATATATCGCCGAGAGACACTTGATCAGTGATAGTACTTAGCGGGAAGATAAAAATTACCACACTGTGATTGTACCAAGGCCGTGTTTTTATCATTTAGCAGACACTTTGCCTGTGCCACAGCATTGCCATTATTGTTGAACCAAAAAAAATCAAATAACGCTTGCTAACAGGAAGTGATAACCTCGTGGTCACAAGTCATGCACAATGTAGCTAATCATATTGCAAAGCCATCAGCCCTTCCCAGCGCCCTTGGGGCGCTGGGTGACGAGCGAAATTGGTCGAAACTTTACTTCGGTGGTTCACAACTACTATGACATGCATGCGTTACGGTCGCGTCACTACCAACAAAAATGAGCGCTCCCCACCACTCTTTTCAACCGATGAGGGGTGCTTCTGCTCAAGGCGGACAGAGTGATTAGCGCCGACCGCAGATTTGGGGACTAAAGTGGCTGTTCATTAACTGCGCAGTACCGTACAGCTTGCAACCTTCTGTGAGACGGCCCTTATGCACTGACGCAAACGCTTTCCCAGCTGAGACACTCGTGTCTCCATTCCACTCTCTCTCTCTCTCTATAAACAAGCTCTGGTTCTTACCGTACTCCAGCTCCAGCTGCCCTGCCAGACAGCCTATCGAAGTACTCCAGCGTGTCGTTGATGAGCGGACACGTCACCCGCGAGTTGAGAGGGAACCCGTAGGATTTGTCCCAGAAGTCTTCCAGCTCTCGCCGGTACTCGGCCACGTTCAGGTCTTCGTATTCGAGGAGACGGCACCAGGTGGTGTTCTCGTTAAACATGGCCAGGTAGTAGGCACAGATTCTTCCCAAAAGTTCCACCTCATCTTAGAAGAGAAAAAACTTTCAGTCGTTTTACGTTTGTTAATATATGGCATTAATAACACACGCGAAGAGATAATATATCAGCAATATGAAACGTGAGAAGTGGAACAAAACTGGTCAAAATCTGTTGTTGTTGTTTGTTGTTGTTGTTTGTCGTTGTTGTTGTTTGTTGTTGTTATTGTTGTTGTTGTTGTTGTTGTTGTTGTTGTTGTTGTTGTTGTTGTTGTTGTTGTTGTTGTTGTTGTTGTTTTT
>NW_019091391.1:1086486-1204479 GCF_001949145.1 Acanthaster planci | reverse complement strand
TTGTTGTTGTTGTTGTTGTTGTTGTTGTTGTTGTTGTTGTTGTTGTTGTTGTTGTTGTTGTTGTTGTTGTTGTTGTTGTTGTTGTTGTTGTTGTTGTTGTTGTTGTTTTTAAAAGTATATTTGGTTTTTCAAAATTAACTGTGACAGAAACATTCTTTTGTCATCGTTCACGTTCTGCCATACCTGTGACCGGCAGTGGCATAACTGGAGTACATTTTGCAGGGGAAAACTTGTTTTCCGGGAGGGGTTGGTCATTCCATGGGTTTGGTCACAATTGAAACACTGACCAATCCCTGATTTTTTCCTTGAGCGGGGCGGGAGCGCTGGGACGGGGAAGTCCGTTCCCCTCTTACTAGTTACGCCACTAGTGACTAACATGTGATTTGACTTGTGTCTTGTACAATTTCTGGTCTTACCTGTCGTGATGTTCCACAGCTGTTGAGCCCCAGGTACGGAGAGTCTCTTAGCGACGCGGTCTTTGAGCTGCATTGCCTCTCTGCTTCTTTGAAAGTTCCTGACCTCCCTGGCCGTCTTGCCCT
This sequence comes from Acanthaster planci, assembly GCF_001949145.1. Next base: position 1,203,940 of record NW_019091391.1, on the reverse strand, counting down.
TGTTGACGGTATCGAGGCATCGCCTTCGGGTGTTGTAAGGGCGAAGTAGGGGGTCCATATTGGCGGGATCGTGGGGGATGTAGGCGGAGGTCGGGGTGACGATTCGCGGCGACTGCCGGCTGTTCTCTGAGCAGGTCACGGTGACGTTGCCCTCGGACGACAGGGTCTCGCAGATCTGGTTCAGGCCGACCAGACCCCGGACGAACGCCACGGCGCTGTCGATGCTTTTGGACGCGTTGGTGGACTGAAAGCTAAACCTGCCCAGGTCGACGTCCGGGTTCTGGAAGAACTCCTGGAAGCGGACCTTGATGCGGGAGGCCAGCTCCTGCAGCTCCCGCCGGCCGGACTCAGCGAGGTCGCCGGCGCTGGTCCGCGGGATACGGCTGGTGGACAGCTGCGAGAGGAACCGGAACGACGGGTTGACGGTCTGCCGGCGCATCTTGGCCTGCAAGGCGCTAAGCGCACCGATGTCCGCCTCGGCCGGGAAGCTAGTGCCCGCGCGATAGACGACGTAAGAGCCAGCCGGCTGGCAGTTCTGCAGCCCTTCGGGAGGCGAGCCGCCCGTGGCCCGGGCAAGGTCCCGCCAGGACAGGGTGCGCTGGTTGAGCTCATTCCGCTGGAAGGACAAATCGTAGCCGGTCTCGGTGGCAAACAGCGGATCTTGGGCACGAAGCGTCCCAAGGAGCGCCAGCAACAGGCCCGTCCTAAGAAGCCAGCTGAACTTCGTCATTTTCGTTATTCTGGGGGGAGAAAAAATCCGCCAGAAAAACTCGGTGTGGGGACGGTGTCAAGAACGCCTGAGAACTGCACGGACTCTTGAAGGAGAATGTTGGGTCTGAGAAGGGAGCGGTTAATCTAGGTACGTCTCACTGCGTGAGTCACGTCAAACGTCTGAGTCACAGAGCTCTGTGACACGGAAGCAAAACTTTCACAGGTCTTCACTTTGCCAGAACTGCCTTCATTGTCTTGACCATATAAAGCGTCAAGACGTCACGTTCTTTCGTGACGTGTTGTGAGTTCAAGGTTTTGCAGGATATGATAATGCTAGCATTATGCGCAATCAGTAAATAAACATACAAACAAAGCAACAAAGAAGCAAGCATAAACACGAAAACTTGGCACCCAAAGACATATCGACGGTTTCCTTTTGGCGCGGAAGCGAATGCACACGCGATTTGTGTCATCAGATCGAAGTTTTGCGCTACAGATAAGTTGAACTTATTTTGACTCGCATTTCATGGTTAAATATACCTCGATATCGCACGCGTAAGAAGTGTGAGCTGGCCAAATTTAGTGTCAGAAATCATTTCAGGAGATAATCGATACAAAACAATCGGCGTCTTCTTTCGTTATTTGATGGTGTATTTCAAAGAATGCAGTACTTGTATTAAAGTGTTACATGCTTTAATAGCACTGCTGAACAATGGTTTGAACTATTTAGCACCCAGCCTTAACAAGGATGGAATGTTCGGGAGCGAAAAACAGAGAGTTTATATACATACGGTAACCTTTTTGGCCAGTCTATTAGGGATGATGGTAAGTCTAGGGTGCTTTTGACCCGCTTTGAAGAGGAAGAGCCAAACGAAAAAAGTTAGCCTTCCTCTTATTTACTTGAACAATAATAACAACAACGAACAACAACATTAACAGCAACAAATGATAACATTAAGAACAACATTAACAACAAAAACGAACAACAACATAAACAACTACAACGAACAATGACAACGTTAACAACATTAACAAAACCAAAAAACAACGACAACATTAACAACGACGAACAAAAATAACGATCGACAACATTAACAACAACAACAAACCACAATACTAACAACAACAACAACATCAACAACAACAACAATATTAACAACAAATCGTTGATACTCTTTATGTCATTACGTACAGTTTTTTGCACACCCAATGGGTAATGGCTAAATAAGCACATGACAAATGAATATCACAGAAATCCTCGGTGTGAAATTAACAATAATTCACTGAAACAATCGCCACTTTCCCACACCCTTTCCTGTAAACGTGACTGTGCGTTTCTAAAAGTAGGAAATCCCCTATTAAGGTCCAACAGTAGCCTCTCCAAAAAACAGCGAGACAAGGCGGGCTGACACCGAAGGATCTTGCTGCAAGTAACAAGATTTGCCAATTATTGCAGGAAGTATGTTAAGTAGATGGCTGACGCTCGCATGGCAGCGCGCATTATCAAGTCTGTCTGGCCAAAAGATTGGGTTGAGTCCGCCTTTGCAAAAACCCCTCCCTTTTTTTTTTTTGAAGGAAGATCAATGTACAAAATATGAACAACAAGGGGCTCGGGAAAAGAGGGAAACGAAAAATACACGCGTGCTGCTTCTCAGACGGGAAATGAATCATAGATTTGTCAGAGCCAAGTCGAAACACGCCAAGAATTCAAGAATTTGTGACTAAAAATTCGAGATAGAGCAGTTTTGACAAAACTCGAAGTACAGAATAAAGTACACAATGACTGTTTGTTCAGTGCAGCGCAAAAACAGCTATATTCCTGTACGTGAGCACGGTCTTTTAGGCCCCACCCCGAGTAAACAGGTTTCAGAAAACTCTGCTGTTAATAAGAATGCGGACGCGGCGCTCCTGTAGCAGATAACACCTGCCCGTTCTACTTGTACGGAAAAACACCTGTATATTTCATCCAAAATGGTGAATAATGTGGACTTTCTCGGTTTATTGCCAAAGGAAAGCGTTCAGTTTCAATCAGATGTTTTGGCATTCTTTGGGAACTATTTCGACAGAATCGAAGTAGGCCTATGTTTTTCCATTTTCATCTCGTGAAGACCTGAAAATTTTCAATCTCATTAGTGCAAGTTAACTGATACTTTTTCGTTCATGGACATTCCAGACTATGATTTTCGCCACCTTTGCTTGGATTTATACGGTCTATTTGCAGAGAGTTCAATCATCTGAAATCACGGAAGTGAATAGACAATTTTGTTTTGCCTTTCAGCGGCAGTCAGTGCCAATATTACGGGTGTTTTGAGGATGTGACCATGGTCTGTTTGGCTCATATTTGTATTTACTCGAAGTTGTTTTCTGTTTATGCGTTTACCAAGTCAATTATATGTTTTATGGTTGTCATTTGTTCCTTTGGTACGCTTGCCCAAGTCACTGAGGCTTGGAAAAGAGTCAAGTAAAATTTTGGAAACAAATCAATCTATTAGCAGTAAACATTAAGCATATTGTAAAGTCTTTACCGAGGCCTGTTCCAAATTGGAAAACAGCCAAGGAACATTCGGCAACACATCTATTTGAAAACCAATCAATGTTAGCTGTATACATTAAGCAAATTTTAAAGTCTTTTATTTCCAATGAGCGCTACGATTTTTATACCTTATATTAGACTAAAAAAGGTCTCCGTGAATCGATTGGCCCATCATTTCACTCGTCCTAGTTCATACAAGACAATATTTTCCAACAGGGATTGGAAACCTCTTAGCCCGCTTACATACATATGGGCAATTCTTTGGGAACGGAATTACGCAAATTTGTCACTTTGTCAAGGATTATTCTTTCCCAAGGAAATATGTTCAGTGCCAAGCAAATAATCTAAACGTGGAAAGGGCGCCCAGGCCCAATAGAATTGATTGACCACCAAAACAAAATCTCAAAGAATACCCTTTCAAGGGCAGAGCGGAACGGAATTACGATCGGCGGACAAACATAGGCCTATTTGAGTTCTGGCATAAATTAATAAAACTCTCTAAAGTTTTGAAATATTAAATTTGGACACTGTCTGTTATTTGTTGAGTTCAAGGGGTTGTTAACCACAATGCAGAACAAAGTTGCAAAAATTATCACTCTTTCCATAATTTGCATTTTAATCACGGTAACGGAATTATGCCTGGGCGGTAACGGAATTACGCCTGGGCGGTAACGGAATTACGCCATAGGTTTAATATGCAAAGGCAATACATTAACATTGAATGCAACATAAATGCATCACAACACAAATTGTAGGCATTTATAAAGTGGCACAAAGGGAAAACTTGGTGAAAAATAACAGGTCTAAACATATCTGGGCTTCATTTTAGCTCAAAGGTGAAGGTCAGGGACAAATAAAAGCAGCATGGTGATGTCTACACTGTCGGTTAGCTGGTTTTGGAATTTGCGTAATTAATAGACCAAATCCACTAAGCCCAACCCCCTTACATTGACAAATGTCAGGATTGCCTACTCACCACTGTGATTGGGGATTATCGTGGCTTCCCTGTGGTGGCATACACGCAGCAAAGGCAGTGATTGGTCAACACATTAAGGGCGGGCTTAATGGATTGATCTATTGTAGTGTTCCGAAAGGTAACAATGGTCATAAAAGATGTAATTTATTTGCTGAAGAATTTATACAGAAAACAACATTTTATCATTTTTAAACAACACTTTTTTAACTCCCACAAATTTCAAGCGGGTCAGCAGTCAGAGATTGCAAAGAATAACAAGAGTATTTTTGGAGCGCAAATAGTTTTTTTTTCTTAGTATGTAACCAAAGTGACTGAATTGAGAATTTTCATTAATGAATAAAATTTCATTATTATCAGATTATGTATAAACTGCAAAGAGTTATAATAGCCATAGAAGTTTGCTATTAACTGTATGGCTTAAGGAAAGACCTCCACTAACGAGTTAAGCATGAGTTACGCGTCTATGTAATGTAGACAGACGTCCAACCTGGGCTAGGGCTGAGCATACATGTAGGCTTATACTCACGGCCCAAAGCTACATGTATGCCTTGCTTAATTTGCCTTAAGCTTTTACAATTTTTTTACAAATCTAGGAAATGTAAATATTAGTGGGACACCTGATTATTTTTAAATATATTAGAGCAAATTAAAGTTGGAAATAATGTTACTAAGTAATTTTTGTATTTATAGATATTGTCCAAGGTTACATGCAATTCGATATGTCATGTACATTTATATGGATGAAATGTGCGTGCTTTGTGCATGCGTCATTCCGTTACCATAATTCCGTTACCGTTTTGTAATTCCGTTACCACTTTGAAAAATGCCAATAGATTACTATTGTAAAGTTTTTACTTTTCAGTTATATTTATAACAGGTTTTTTCTAAATATATATGATTAGAAGGAAAAAGACAAGAACATTTGTGAAATACGTAACTTCTGCCATTTTTTCGGCAACGGAATTACGTGCTTTTTTCGACATTTTTAAATGAAGGCCTACACCAATTAAATATTGATATATATGTAGATTTTTAAATGACCCTGAGTAATGTAATAACTTGTAAAATCATAAATTAATCAAAAATTTTCCCTGTAGTATAGAATATAATACATACACAAAATTTTATTTTTTTAACAAATCTGAACAGTTCTAATCATCAATTGCAAAAAACACCGTTTTCACTAGAAATGTATATTTTTTTCAATTACGTTTTTAGAACTGAATTCCCCATTTAATTGAGGTCTGGAAAAAGTACAAAATAGGTTCAATATGTAAATTTTATTTTTGACATTTTTTCCACTCCCATGGAGAATTGCCCATATATAGAATTTAACACTTGAATATAAATTAACTCATTTTCATCAACTTCAGCTGTTTTGTTACACAAGGACACTGAAGTACGTTTCATGAGGTCACGCAATGCAAATACATTGTATGAATAATCATTACAGATTTCTTGCTTTTAGGACAGAATAAGTTCCATATTGACAGCCAACGTATCCCAAATCCATGTATTACTCATCCCAAAGAAGTCTGAAAACGATTTCTAACGTCCTGACTTTTCCAAAATTTTCCCACCCACGGCCAGGATAAAGGTCATACCGTGAACAGGCCCAGGTGTTAGTCGCTCTCATCACGCAGGTTGGCCAGGCCCGCCGGGAACAGTGTGCTTCTTGGAGACGGGCAATCATCAACATCGTATCCAGGATGCCATGTAATGACGGCATCCTGAGACGGAAAATGCCTATCACGTGCCCGTGATGCCCCAGGTCAGTCTACAGCAAAACACGGTCAGACGTGACACTGACATCTGTAAGAAAATTGTCAATGAAAATAACACCGCGTGGGCACACCTGTTACTGTGCCCCCCCCCCATCACTGATCTCTACACTGATAAGACAGCTCGCGCTCCCCTCGACACGCACGAACAAATGACTTTGTCAGGCTTACAGAGATGGCGCATGACGCTCCACAAATATCTATTAATTTTCGAGTGAAAACTAAGTCACTCATGAGTTAAAGATAAAGAACTTTCTACCAAGACATCAGTGGTGTAAATATACAAAATCTGGTCCCCACGAAGTGGCCTGTGATGGTCATGATTCAAAAGCCTACTGACTGGCATTTGAAGTCACAAAATCAGTGGTGCGTAACAGACGCCTAGCGAGTGGCCGCCCGAGCCCGCGGGCGTCCAGCCTTCGAAGCACCCAGACAGTACAGAGCTCAGTGCCCATGCGTGGGCGTCTAGCTTTCTGACCGAAATGATTAGTCAGTGCAACGCTAAACCCTAACCCCAAAGGTATTAACTTTTGCCGGAAGCCTAACCAATTTCTCCCCAATCTCCCATCGAGGAAGAAACCCGACGTCAGATTCTCAAATCCTTCAATGGCCCATATAATACAGTCCCTGTCTGTGGACCTCCGTATCCCATTTCAACTTTTTTTATCAGTTAAGTCTTGCCACAGTGAGGACTGGCATTTTATAAGCCTCTGATAAAACTTTGTCGAGTTCCTCGGAATGTGGGGGCTGAAGGTAATGCACCCACACAAGGACTGTTATCAAGAAAAGATATCTCTTTGAAATGAAGGGGTAACACTTTTGTAATAAATTGACATTGGTCACTTAGTTCACATCATATTTTAATTGGTAACAAGGATTTAGTTACTAATTTTGAACATGGTGATGTAATGTTACAGTATTCTAGCTGGTCGATTGAATACAATGACCAACTTTTTTTGAGAAATTGAGGTGAAACCGTGCAAACAGAGAGCTTGCATATGATGAGACAAACCTCTAATGCCTTCATTCTTTGAAGTGTTTTTGCGTTAAGAAAAAAACTTGTCTTTGTGAAGTATTTTTCCTGCTTTAAAGTATCTGTGCTAGAATAAGAGAATCTTCAACTGATTTCCTGATTTGGCTTTGAGAACCTTTGCATGAGAATCACAATGTACATGAGGATGTACACAACCGATGTAGAATTCATCGGTTCAAGCGGTTCATGGGCTTTTCCTACCTCCCTGAAAAACTGTGACTTGCCCAGCGACAGAAATTTAGAGAGTGGGAGGGGGAATACTGATGCTCCAGTCAATGTAGAGGGCGATGTTCATGATACAGATGCCGAGCAGTTTATAGAGAGAGTTGCAACATAAGTGTCTCGAGAGTTAAAACCTGAATGGTGGATTATGCGTACTGCAAAGCCATTTTGGTTCCGATATCCGAAGCTGGCATTACTCTTTGACACAACTCTGTATGGGTGTACATCTGCAACGTATTTTACACTGCTTTTGAACCTTACATCAAAACAGCGTATGTATGACTTCTATTAATTGTTCTCCATTGTTAGTGCTATTGAATACATTTTTGGCAAGTCCAAAAAATTCTTCGCAATCCATCTTAATTTGTTTCTCACCATGAGAAAGTGGGGGGGATTCAATATACCATCCTCCACATAAAAATGGGGTATACATCCCCCCCAATTTGTGCCTACATTGTGCACCCCATGTCCCCCAGACATTACACCCTATTTATGCCTTTGCCTGGCACTATGTAAAATGACAAATCATGTTTCTCAATTATTCCTAAGTTGGGGCAAAGTTAAAAACAAACTACTTTTGTATTATCCTTAACGTCAAATAAAAGTTCTTAACGTCTGTGGTTTTACAAATTTGCCATGCATCGGAGCACCTCTGAAGTTGTCGTGATCAAGTGAACATAGCGCTGTGGAGGGATTCTCTCTCAAAGGCTCGCTGTTGGGCTCTTGCCTGGAAGGAAACCGACAGAAACAAGACGTAAATGTTAATATTTATTGGTATTGATTTAGTAGTCACTTGCTTGAGAAAAATTTTGGAGGTTAGATTATTGTTTAACTTCAAGCTGCAGACATCTATACCAGGCAAAATTCACACAAACTTAAGATTTGTTACTTTTGTCATATTTGGCTATTTGTGAGAGCTTCAGATGAATTGTCAATTTGCAGACATTAAAGTTTTGTTCGTAGAAAACTGGCAAGCTGGAGAAGTTGGGGTCTTTTCTTGGTTTGTGGGATTCAGTTCATAAGATGCCTTAATCCTTCTAATGCCAACACCAAATTCTTTAGTCAACTGAGCAAACTTGGCACCTCTGCTCAGAGGGGCCAGCCTATGACCAACGGATTTTGGAAGTTTTCAGGATAGCTTTCAAATGTCAATTTTCGTACAGCGCTGACCTTCTCTCTTCGGAATTCCTCATACTCCTCGTCGTCGGTCGGCAACTCGTGACGGCAGACAGGACAAGTGTTGGTCTTGGCCAGCCAGGGTAAAATGCAGCCGGGATGGAAATTGTGCTTACAGGGGAGCTGTTTGCATGTTTCTCCCAAACCGTACCCAACTAGACAGACGGGGCATCTCGAATCTGAGAAGACAACAAAAACAAAAGTTCAACAATACACTTGGCGTCTTGGAGAGTCAAGTCGGCATAGTTGTACTCTTGTGACCTTCATCCTCTGTGACTCGGGTTCGAATCCCCCCCAGACAGACATATGGATTGGGTTTTCAGTCTATGCCTGATTCTGTGGGTTTTCCCTTGAGTATTCATCCCCAGTGTTTCTCCCACAACTGAACATTTCTTCATTGTCTTCTCCTCCCCCCGGGCCCCTTGGGATAACAGTTCAGTTACAACGGACAGGACTAAATAACTTGAAATGACTTCCCTCTTTAGTGTCATTCGATAACCACAATTAGAAGCTGTTACTGCGGTGGCAAAATACTCGTGGACATGTCGTACGCGGGCGCTACATGCCTCGTCGACCAATAGGGTGTCGCAATTTGCCAAATGTATGTGTGCGTCAAGCTGAAGAATAAAGGAATGTGTACAACAGCACTGCAGTCATACAGTCTAATCGGATTAGTCTATCCACCCCCAGTTAAAGTGCACCCTCACTGGCAAAAGGACAACAAACTGGTGCAAAGTTTTCCAACCGAATTCTTGCACGCGTTTGGCATGTGCACCAAGACCATACAAGAGTAAATTTGTTGCGTGCACTCAGCATGCCCCCCTGCCAAAGGTGCATAAACTTGCGTGCCTATGCAGTGAGTGCGTACCAAAGGAATGACGATTTCATTTAAAAAACATGCCCTCTTTTGTCCCCACTTGGAGTGGATAGTAAATTTGAGGAATTCACTCCTAATTTATTTCAGCTTTAAAGATTTCAGCTCGCATACATACGATTTGCGAATGCTCTGCAACATAACTGAAAGTGAAGACTGACCTTCGTATCTACCAACTACCTTGTCCGGTAACTTGGCCACTACGTCCTTGGAGGCAGGGGGGCGTGTTCTCTCCTCATCAAAAATGTCACGCCTGTGACAAATCAATCACAACAATGCCTGAATCTGATTTCAAACATTTCCCAATTTCAAAATTTCGACTGCTCATAGAGGAACATTTGTCTTCATAAATGTAAAAAAAAAGCAAACATGAGGTTCTTCTTTTTTGGTAAAATACACTCTTCCTAGGGAGTTGAATTAATTAAGGAATTATGACTCCAAAGGATTGTAAAAATTTATTTTAATTTTCAAAAGTTACTGGAAGCTTCATTTGAAGCTGCCTGTCTTTTCTTTTTTGGAAATTAGCCAGAGTGTTACAAAATTATCAAAAGTTAATTTTGAAGATTAACAAGATACCAGGTTGAACTTACCCATCAAAACTAGCTACAAAAGCCTGAATGTCATTCCTCAATAACCTGCAAAAAAGACAAAGGTGTTCCAGTCCTCAGTTGGCAGATGTGAATACCATCCTATGGTTTGAGGCAAATTTTGTTAATAAATTGAGCTACAGGCTGAAAAGCTTTCTGAAACTCTGTGTTCCAGTAAACTAATCAACATGTCCAAGCTCAATCTAAACATTCTAAACATGTGCAGGTAAATATTTCCACAAAATCCCAAATAAAAAAGCTATATCATTTTCACTACCTCTAGAATAATTGGGTTGATTGTACGCTTCACTCAAAGGGGACAAAGAACCTTATTAATCTACGGGCAGTTGGGGTAAAAGTTAACGGCCCAATACAATAGCAGTAAGCGGTTCTTCTCATCCCCTAAACTACAATTTTTATTTCAATAAGAGGATTAATTTAACAATATGCAGCAAATATAAGTTCTGACCTCACCTTGCCCATCGTAAAAGCGTATTGGCATCTGGGCCGGAACCATTGGTTTCCTCACAGTCATGTTCATCAAAATAGGAAGTCATTTTTATGCCTATTTTTTCTTTTCGTTTTTCGTTTCAGCTTGAGAAGTACACACTTCTGACAAACGCTACACAAGCGTAAAAAAAATCAGAAGTTACAAAAACCATGGAGGAAAAACACACAAAATTGCACAATCATACAGCATGTTTTGTGTACAAAATCCGTACACGTCTAGCCTGGTGCGTGGATATCACAATGTGGTATCCTCACAACACAAGTCAATTTGTCATACTACACCAACTCCTGTGCCACATGCACCTATTGAGGGCGCTCTATCAGCTCATTCGCTGCAATATTAACAAGATCCACACAAATGAAAGCGTCTTCCTACCCGCACGAGTTGTAGTTTACTTTTAGAACCCTTGCTGTTCCAAAAAAATTTAATCCAGCTAACTAATAATTTGTATAAAAAAAGCTTGGAAATGGAAAAGGCTGATAACACCACTGATTCAGAGGCTGCTGGTGATGCGGAGAAAAAGCTCAGGAGAGGTAGTATATACATGAACTGATGAAGGGCCTAATGATGTACATGTACATGTAGATAGAGGGTGTGTTGGGATTAGGCTAGGCCCACAAATACTAAGGCTGTAGTGGCTCTCTTTTAATCTCTGTCTCTTATCTGACGCCACCACACAAGAGACAGATTGTGAAAGAGAGCTACTACAGCCGTATTTGTGGCTCTAGGTTGGAATCAGCAAGGCCATGGTGAAATACACATGTACGTGTGTAAACGGCGTAAATACTGATCAAAAAGTCGGCGCAGAAAGAGCAGATGTGATCCGTGACGACATGAATGATGCCTAATTGTGCGCCACAGGGGGAGGTGTGTCCAGTCCCGTGTGGTTGGGTAGCACATGCTCCCTGTCGTCAAGAGAATAACTTGTTTCCAGCCTTACGAGCATTTTGCAGTGGCTTTTTCAAACATGTCAAAGGACAAAACAAGCAACATTTAGGAGCTCCATACACGTAGCTAGACTCCACTTTGTGCATCATGTGCATAAATGCTCTGGTCTGAAAAATTCAAAGTGTTTCTAAATTAAATGCTTCAATATTTTCCCCACCAAATTTGACTATTAAGACACGTTATCAGTTATCACTTGGTAGGGTGTTGTGTTAGTGCAGGGAAAGGTTAGAGATGTCCGTGTATGAAAGCTGAAATAACTACATTTGTACATGTACACCATATGTTCTGTACATATTCCCAACATGCCATAATCAACTAGGCTAAATACCAAACCTTCAGTCTGTGCAAAATCAATGCTGATTGTTTTTTTACCCTCTCCAGTTTTCATTCAATTATACTTCAGTAGAAAGTTCCGAAGTCGGTGTGGAGACAGGGACAGAAGCGATGGAGCCAGACCACGACATTGCCGAGCTGACACGGGACATGTTCACCAAGATGACAGCCTACATCAGAGGAGATCTTGCTGGTGGGTATTCGGAATCATTGGGAAATCTAAGCTAAGAACCAGCAATACATGATTCACAGTTGATGCTATTATGGTTGGTTCAGAATGCGCCAGGCCTGTGACTCAGTTGGCGTTGCTGTCCATTCTAAGACAGAGTCACGTGGCTAAACGCAGGGTTTCATCCAGGATTTAAAATATCTGCCATCCTTTCCTTAGCAGTGTTAACCACCTGTCCACTCCCAGCAAAATTTATAAAAAGTGGTACCCCTGTGTGCTATCTGAGCCCATGTTTCCATTGTAACTAATGCTGTGGATGAAAACATAAAGATTTTTTTTTCTTAGGTTTAAAAGATTTGTGGAATAAATTGGGGTTTGTAAATTTCATACAAGCAAAAACTGCCTGTCCTGAATAATCTTTGCCGGTCCTCTGGACAGGTGGACAGATGGCTAATCACCTTCAAGTACCCTTGAATATTAAGCAGTTTGGAAACCTCTGAGAAACTTTTCCCAACATCAAAAGGTTTCCAAATACCGTGCAGGCTGGTACCATGAACATGTTCCTTTTTTTGCTTGGCTGTGTGGATGATCACTGCTTGTTATACTTACCCCCATGTATGTGGGACGGAACTTATTTTTTTATTAATAGCAACTGCAGAAGACTACAAACTCCTCGAAGACATGAATAGGTTGACCTCCAAGAAGTACGAGGACATGAAACAGATGGCTGTTGCGATTGAACGAGACATGAAGAACCTAGATGAGAAGTGTAAGAACCTCCTGTAGACGAATCATAGCAACGGTTCACTTGACATTCCGATGGCCCCCATCAATGGCAGAAAGCATTGTGTTGGGTTTTTGTACACGGCAGCTGTCACAGAACAGTGGCTTCGTACAGTAGTTATCACAGTGCTTACCTTCATTGGTAGGGGCCACTACAAAATGACCAGTGACCGTGTTACCATGGTTGCCAGATTTGTCCATAACCAAAATTTTACTCTTCCTGATTTTAAGTGCTATTAATATGTGGAGTACTTTTCCATTCAGAAGTAGTACTTTTAATAACCACATACCTTTTTGTGAATCCATGCATGTTCGTGTATTATATTTAAATACTTCAGATTTTTTATCATGATGTTGAAATGGATACAGATTGGTTGAGTTAAGTCATACAAAGTGAATTAACAATTGACAAAGTTTTTGGACTGTTTCAACACCTTTTCCTCCTTCAGACAAGAACCTGGAACCCTACTTGGCCCAGGTGGACCAAATTGAAGAGAGTGTGCTGAGTCTGGAGCAGGCTGCGCTGAGATTGGACGCCTATGCCAGAAGACTAGGTAAAGTCTGGGATCCAAATAACATGAAATTGCTGCAAAGGTGGCACTTCGAAACTTTAGGTTGTCAAACGTTTAGGACCACCAGTGTTGTATCTAAGTCATTTTTCTGCTGTCAAGTCACTCATCCTTTTTTTTTACTAGTCAAGTCATCACCGAATCATTTTCCAAGGTCAAGTCCAATTTTCTCGCGTCAAGTCCCAAGTCATTTTTGCAAGCCTGTCTTACATTGCTTTTGCATACTTTTCTGACATTCTTTTAACATTGATGGTTTGACCAACGTGGATGATGTTTTGCAAAGCAGGTTCACTGTTTGGCCTATCTGCTTTATTTTGTATCTCAATTGGCTAATATTTCTTGTGACAAAACATCAGCATGATGAAGTTCGTCAATTTTGGGTCTTGCACATTGAAAATCACAGATGCAAGTACATTTCTCTCGCACAATATTTATTTCAACAAACCTTGGCTGTCAGATCACATGTGTTCCAATCGAGTCAAGGTCTTTTAAGTCTTTTTTTCCCTGAGTCAAATCAAGTCTCTGGTCAGAAGAGTTGCAACTTGGGTCTGGTCAGTAATTGTAGTCAACAACTCTGGCAATCAGACATCCTTACTAAAGGTAGCAATCGTCTGTGAAGGTGTGAAGTCAGCCATGTTCTGGGCAAGAAGAACGTAAATTGGATTTTATATATGTTATACCACAGCATTCTATAATTGATGTGCAATGCGCGTTCTTTTTCATTTCTTCCCTTCCACAGAAGCTAAATTTAAACACCTAGAGAAAAGATGAGGTGATTTCTCAACGTAGGTATGCTACACGACCCAGGGACATGATTACTACAAGTTAACCTTGCCAACTCAAAGGACAGGACAAGAATTCCTGAAAAATTCCAACACATCAAGTGTGTTGATATGCATGAAGAAATAACTCCTTACACCATTTATTTGTGATTGAAATATATGGGTTATAATCAGAATTACTTTGTGGAGGATGGAGAAAAATATGGAAGGTAATGTGATGTGTCATGTGACCCACTGCTATTTTTATATTTAATATTCATAAATATCTCAGTCTCCCTATTCAACAATGTGCAACTTGACCATGTATTAACATTTTGATAATGCCCGCTGCGTAAATAATGCGCCAGCAACTGGACACGAGACAGTTAATCAATTCTGATTAGTAAACAGTCTGTCTGCACACAGCTCACCACATGCGTGCTAAGTCCATTTAAGGAGATTCTTTTTTAGCAACTTGCACAAGGAATATACCATAAAATGGACAGGGTGTTCAGAAAATACAAGTAGAATTCTGGAACAAAGTCATTGGATATCCATCATATATTGACTTCTTTTGTCTCTCTGACTAAAAGGGTATTTATGAATATGAAAAAATATGTGCTGAAACCAACGTTTAAGACCGGCCAAGCACATTGTTATTCCCTTAATAAAATTTACTTTATTCTAACGTGGAATTCGTTCACAAAATGTGCATTCTGGATGATCATAGTTATAAGTTTAACCTGAAATTCTACATGGGGTCAGTGTTAATTTTACAAGACTGTTTTGAAAACTTTTCAGAACTGCAGTTTGTTCAGGCAAACAGGTGTGGTCCCAGCCAAATGTTTTGAGGGAGGCGAAAACTTTTCAGAAACTGTTTTGCTCGTGTAGCCCAAACTTTCAAAGCCAAGTGTAAATCACAATGAATCTGATTGAATTTTGCATAAAGATCATGGTAAATAACATGAAGAATAGTTGCTCTTCGAGGGACATTGTACATGTAGTCAGATGTCAAGTTGGAATATTATACTCGTCAAAGCAAAAAATTCAAGCATATAGCCCACAGTATCATTATAGTCATGTTAGGAGTGACTGACCACATTGTGTGATTGTAAGTCAGTTTTATGCGAATGTAACTAAATCAGTTGTCTGTGTTGTAAATAAAAACTATTGTAAATAAATGAACGCAAAGAAAATCATATCCATTGCAAAACTTGTTTGATTTTGACAAAGTGAACTGGTCAAAAGAAACAGAAGAGCAGTTTCAATACTTTCAATACTTTGTAGAATTTTTTTTTTCTTTCTGATGTGATATTTATTGGTGTTTACAATATTCAGAATAGTTTGTTAGCCTACTTTTGTTACATCTTTCTGCAGCCCTATAAAACCATGCAAATACACGTTTTTCCCTTCAAAAGCTGATTGAATTATTGTTTTTGATGGGACATGGTCACTTGACCCCGGCCAGAGGGGAAATGGCCAGAGCAAAAGACCTCCATCGGAATTTCCGCCCACCGTCAAAGGCCATTTAAAAATGTCGACCAGGAGAAATACATTGGCAACCTTCACCGACCAACACCCGCCCCCGCGTGATTGTGATTGCCACGAGCAAAAGTATTGTGGCTGCGACTGACACGAGGACCTAGGAGACCGAGCTAATAGCTGTAGCCATTTCCCATATTTCGCAGCAAGTGATGTGGAAATGGCTACATCTGCTCATAAAATTAAAAGCGCTAGTGCTGGTTTGACCAATCACCGTCTCCAAGGTGCGCGGTAAAAGGTCAACTATGAATATAATGAATAGATAATTTACGGCCGGCCGGCGCGGCGCAGCTATTGCTAGCTCATGCTGCTCAGCTAGCCAGGCGAGGAGGCTTGATCCGTTGATACAAGCGGCTGTCCTGCCACGGTGAGACGGTAAGAAAATCTGTCATATTTTCCATATTTAATCCAACGATGACACTGAAAACTATGCTGAAGTAAGGCTTGATATTTAAAGATCAACTCTGTTTGGTTAATGGTGCATCACTAAAATCCTACAGACAATAAATTGGCATAGGCCTACCTACACCAATCTGCGCCTGTGAAATGTACGTACATGTACTGTACTATACATGTACATGTACATGTACAGTACATTGTACACGTACGTCGTGGCCCGACTTGAGTGACCCTGGATTTTCGACCACGATGACCGGCTTAGTGATGGATGTTGACCCAGTTTTTTGTGAACCGGGTGGTTCCGGTGTATGGTGGCTTTAAAATAATGAACATCCTTCAGCTTTGCTTATGCTTTGAAAGTGATATTGATGACATTGCCGATTAGAGTTAGGCCTGTAGAAAACACGTTTTGCGTCGAGGCCCATCTTTGCATGCCTTATCTTTGTTGTCGGTGCATGGCGTGGGCCTAGCGCCTACGTGCGCGTTTTCGACCGAGGAATGGCTGATGACCGCCATGGATACGTGTACTCGGTCATCACACACAGAGTTGGATGTGTTTTTGTTGTAACCAGGTCACATGATTGTCGTAGTAGTTTATTTTCTTTCCCCCCCCCCAGATATTTCTTCCCATGACTCTTGTACAGAAAATGACAAACAGACCAAAGTCAAACGAAGCAGGGCCTATACCATAGACCTTTTTCACCCACTTGAAAATACCACCACATGTGGACCTCCTCGGCCAGGGTGATTGCATATAATTCCTACAGGCAGCTTTAACCACTCACAAATGCATGTACGAATGATGCATGCTTGACTAGTTTAACTTAGATTGCCACCACAACACTATGCACCATTTCCATCGCAACACATCGCAGTCCAGCATAATTGTGATATCACAGGAAAAAGGTCTTTATGGATGCGATCGGTCGTTCTGCGTAATTACTTGATCATTGCACAATTGGTATTTCTTATTCTGTGATTTGTTGATAATTCTGGCGTCAGCCAATCACCATATCTGAAATCTTATTTGTGACTGTGAAAGACTATTTCAAAAAAGGGTAATAAAGTTGGTATTTTTATACAGAATCTACTAATTGTGAAGAGTGGTTGAGTGGTTGCGCAGATCGGCCAATTGTACCAAATGTGGATTTTGCCGACCCCTAGATTTATGAGTGACAAGATAGGGTATTTTGCTGTGAACCAGCCATAGGTTATTGTTAAGCAGCCAACATTGAACAGATATTAAATTCGCTGTTTGTTACTACATATAGGTATTCGTTACTTGACCACATGGCTCTACTGCCTGAAAATGCACTAAAAATGTCCAAATTCCATCTCATCAAAATGAGTTCACAATGACAATATACATGCAACCATGGAACCATAGAAGGAACTGTTGTATTGGAGTTTCCCCCCAAAACCCCCAAATACTGCATTTTTCCCCCTTTTTTTTGCAATTGTGACAGCAGGAAAAATAACTGAGTAAATATTGGGCCTTTGGTAACAGTGGTTACTGATGGACGATAAACCCTGTTTGACATGTGACTATCCTTGTGTTGTAGCATTACGGTACTTCGATTGTGCCAAACCATGGTTTCTGTCTTGTGCTGGGCATGGTACTAACATGGAACAGACTTTCTAGCTGATGTGGTAAAAGTTCAAGGTAAAAGAAAAAAAATTTCTTTGAGAGTCAGGGTTCCAGCTGGTAAAGTTTAAACAAGAGCCAAAAGTTTGAGCTTGATCCTCAATTCGGAAGCCACTTTTCCTGTTCATGATTTATGCAACGTTTTACCAGGCACCGACAATATTGTATGTTGGCTGATACCGATATATCAGTTTTTTAATATTGATATTATCGATATATCAAATTTTATTCATTTTAATTTTCAAGGTATTATAACAGGCATGAATTACTGGTAAATTGTTTTAAGGGTACACCCCTACACCGTAATGATGCGATCCAATTCACTTTTGCGAAATGTTCTAGCGCCCGTATTGCGTATGTTACCTACATGGGATGGGATATACGCTGCCGTGCATAGCGATATCATCAGCATGTGGTGCTAGTCTACGTGTGTGTGGTTAGCACCTATAATTACCTGTTTTGGAGGATAAATTTTTTTATATTTTCGAGGCAAAGTGTACACAAATTATTGAGTGTGAGAATCCCATGTAAGCCGTGGTTTATCGAAAATTACGGTAATGTGACGATGCACTTTCGTATTTTTCAATAAAGTTCGTTCCTCAGTAGCGATATTTTTGACATCTTTGATATCGATGTTTTCAAAGTTTTGATATTTTTGATATTTCTCCCAAAAAACACCATATTTTCAAAAAATCAATATTACCCAAAAATTGACATCAGCATTATCAATATCAAATCCATATCGATATATCAACAGTGCTTACGTTTTACTTGTATTTGACTTGCAGCAGAACCTGTATTATCATTTTGTTGGGACCGCATATCAAATTTGGAGATCAGAAGTTACTGATAATTGCCGTATAGGCATGTTTGAGAAGGCCTGCAAATATTTTAACTTAGGGTGTAATTTTGCCAAACAAGTTGGCAAATAAGGGAGGTGGGGTAAAAGTTAAACAAGGAACCACCTGGGTTTTGTTTGCAGTTTGTAGTGCTGCCATTCCCAGCCTGAATTGTTTGAAGTCTGGTGTACTAAATGGTAACACAGCAGAGTTGGGGCTGTCATTTGTTGTTGTCACCAAAATACTTACAAACTCTGGTTGTAACCCCTAGAGGTTGACTAGAAAGAAAAAAATTGTATTTAGTGCTGTTAAAGTAAGTACAGTACTGCTAGCTCCATAAATGTGCATTTAGCCAGAACGTTGGCCGTTATTTAAACTTCGTGGACCGGGACCCAATCAACAAAGTAACAACAAGCCATTGTTGTTGTCCCGACAGCACCTGTCGCCCCCATCAATGGGGCCCCAGACATGGGGCAATTCCTAGATGTCTGTTTCACAAGCTCAATTCCAGTCGAAAGTGTTTTTGTGTGAGTTTTGCCCATAAATAACACGGAAAGTAGACAAAGGTTCAGTATCCATTGCACCAACAGATTGATGAGCTTTGCAGACAGATTTTTTTTGGGGGGGGGTCAGGTTGACGTAGTGGTTCTCTCCTAGGTTTTCACCTTACACCGGTGGCTCAGGTTTGATTTCTGGCTGGGTCTACACAGTGGATTGGGTTTTCAGTCCCTACCTGATTCTGTGGGTTTCATCCGGAATATTCTTCTGGGGTTTCCGTCCCACCTCTAAAACTGTGACTGCTTCCCATTGTTTCATCTCTTATCTTCAGGTTTATGAGCTACATTGCCTGAGGTGCTTTTGAGAAATCCTTGGTTTTATTACCCAAAGACCCTACAATAATAGGAACAAGAACAACAAAACTACATCAAGACAGTCTCAGTAACAACAGATGAATTCTATTCACCTGTTGATCAGAATTTTTGCTGCGTGCAATTTGTTGATTTTGCTTGTGTTTACACCCGCTCAGTTGATGACTACCGGTTGGTACAGTGCACAGGTACCCTTTTTATATGCAGATTTATTTGATGATCAGTGAGCCCTACCATGTTGTACTGGTGACCTTTCAATGGGCCTGTTTGACTTTTCAGTTGTCGCTGAGCTGCAATGGCGGAGGGATGCGAAGATCTCTTGGGCCAGGTTCAGAGGAAGGTGGCGTGCATTCAGGATGCCATAGCCAGCATCGCTGAGAAGCAGGAGCAACTTAACAGCAGCGCCCTTGGGGTAAGTCGCCCGGAACTCTTCTACTGCTAGCCTGTGCATGTAAGCTCTGTCAGTTCCACACAAGTGGCAAAGCCCCAGCAAATGTGAACACCTGTTTCCACAGTTTTGATTGGTGTAGGATTTCTATTGTTTTGCTCTAGAGCTAAGAAAATCTTTCTCTAAAAATCTGCAATGAAAATATCCCTGTGTTTGTAAAGTGTCTATGTACATACAGTTTAAGGGGAACTAGTGCGGTGTGCATTCACCCTTTTGGTCCCCCTTTTGAGAAACGATAGAATGCATTTATGAAGTAAATGGTCTTCTGTGTATCTGAAATACGCAGAATCATCCTACCGTGACCTGTACTGAGGTCACATAAACACCAAGTGCATTTGCCCTTGTCACTGCTAAGTGTGGTCTGCTTAGATGCATTGATAAATCCTGTTGTGTAATGAAAAGGCATAAATTCCCCCGGGGCATTTGAATCATCTCAGGTGAAGGAGGTGGCCTTGGTTAATCAAAGCCCCAGACTTGCCCTCTTTGTGTTGTACTGAATCGGTGTTTGCAGTTTGGGAAAAGCTTGTTCAGCCTGACTAGATGCCCTTCGCAAGGTGTGAAAGAAAGTGCACTGAAAAAAAATTATGTATAGGGGTTTTCAAAAGAAAAAAAATTAAAGGGGAAGAGAGTGGATTCCATAGGACTAGAACCCACAAAAATTAGTCTCAAAACCATTTTTCAATAATTTTAATTGAGTGCCAGTTTTTGTTTTGGAAAGAGCAAACTGCAGTTTTTTTTATCATAAGTCTTTATCACTCAGTTTGGCATCGTGATAAAGACGTAGGTATTAAACTTGAAAGGTTGTGTAGATTTTTTTCTGTGCTATTCTTTGAAAGGCCTTTAATTCAACAGCGGCTCTGACGACTTGCAACTTGTTATTTTCGGTTGGGGAACATTCATTTCGAAAAAACTGTGAGACCTTTTATTCCTGCTAGAGGGTGTTTCTAAAACACTGATTTTAAAAAGACGGATTTCAAACAATTTCTAAATCACACTTGATGTCATTCCCAACCCGCAATCCCTGATTCTTGTAGGCCAAAAGCGAGATCCACGCCGCCCTGTCACGCCAGCTGGAAGCGCTGCGGAACCGGGAGGTCTGGCTGCTGGACCAGGTGGACCTGATCCTGCGCATCCAGGACCAACTCCTGCGGGAGCACCTGGCAGGCCTGACACAAGAGCTGGGGGGCCTGCAACGCCTCTTGGAGTTGGCCCAACGCCAAGGAGAGGACAACTCACTGAATGAAGAGCTGGCCGTTGCATTAGCCCGGTGAGGCTGATATTCATTTTGAAATGTAAAGCAATTGGTCTACATTCTAATGACATGTTCTAATGAGTGTGCAGTAGTATGTGACCCACCATCCACAAACCAGGCTGAAGTAGGAAACTTAATGACCCTAAAATGGAACTTCCACTGTTCAGATTTTCATGGGAGTTTTACAGCTATCACTACCCGTAAGAAGCTTACTGCACACAGAATTTCAATTTAACATGGATCACTTTGAGGTGTAAAAAAAAGCTGAAGGAGAGGAATTGTCCAACATCACAAATATCGACTTCAGCCTGGTTTTGGGATGGTGGATTACATATATGAGTATGTCGATGGAGGACAAAAATCCCAGTAGAAAATAATATCTCCCTGATGCAAAACTCATATCTTATCAACAGTTAATCGGTGTACAGTACATCGTGTAGCAATGGAAAATTAGTTGACTGGGAAGTGTGTTATCCCTTGCCATCTAAGTTCTTCAAACAGATTTAATGTCATAGAAATATTCGCCTTTAGAAGTTGCATCCCGGAAATGCTTTTATATGTGAAATGTTGTGAAGGAGAAAACAGCTTAACTCAAAGTGTTGCCCTTTTAATTGCACAGACTGGATCTACTCAACTTGGAGCCTCTGGAAGACACATCCATCAACTTCAAAGCTGACATGGCTAGCCTCAGGAGGGCCATCCGTGACTTTGGAGAAATTGAGGCAAAGCGGCCCCGCTGGAGCTACGACTTGGATGTGGGAAAATCTCAACAAAAACATCAGGTACTCAAGCCAGACATTGTTATTCCCATGTATCAAAAGTTAACTCATGTTCTAAGATCAAACAGAAACAGATCTTGCATATGCAGTCTCTTTTGATTCACGTTCAGTGCAAACAAGGCATGTCATACATCTTTTTGATTCTTTTTCAAGGTTTCAATTTCCTTTTGATTCCATGTCTATGTTGCCGAGAAACGACGTCCCTCCAATCAAGTGGAGATGTTTTGAAAAGTGTGCCTGATCGCACTGAATGGCTTTTTGCCTGTTCCACCACACACTGGCTCATGCCTGTCAGAAAGATTGCAAAGTGACCTTTGACCCAAACTCTGCATCACCTCCCCCCCCCAATATTCTGGCTTCAAGGCCTACGTGCAGTTTTAGAGTGCAAAGATCATTTACTGGCCAAATGATTAAATATTGTCAAAGTTATAATGGTTGATAAGTATTTTTAAAAATACTATCTTACGATCTGTCAACAGGCAAAAGGTTTCTGAACTTTTCTACATGTAGTTGTTCCTTTTCAATTTTTTTCAACTTTGTGATATTAGGGTCCAAAGGTAGTGTATTGATCAGTATGCTTTATTGTGGCGTGACCGGTTTTATAAATACCATACGTGCTGTGGGTGCTATTTAAGTTAACAGAACAAGTCTGGGCTGGTTTATTGTGCGGGTTACTTGGCAGTCTGCCATTATTTAAACATTTATAACCTGCCCCCCCCCAAAAAAAATATAACTTGTTTCAAAAATAGAAAAAATTGTACAATCATGAAACCACAAGCAAATCCAAATAAAGCTCTCCTTCTTTTGTTGACTTCATAAGTGTGGGAATCAGATGCGGATAACTTTAGAATCTTTCTCTATAAATGGAGTGATCTTTAACAGTTGAGGCAAGATTTTGATAAATAAACCTAAAGCTGAACCCTAAGAGTCTTCAATCCTAATTTTACATACACCATGGGGGTTGGGGGTTATCGTCTTTCTTGGTAGCTTAAAGTTTAACTTACCTCGTGTGTAGAGAAACATACCTGTGAGCTTCCACATAAAGATTGAATGAAGAAATCAGTACATGGGTCATTATAAATAGCCAAGATCTGTAAGTGAAGGACCATTATTATGGAAAGTTCAGATGGATTTGAGACAGTTGATATGTATAGTTTTTTCTAAAAAGTGTTGCACTGAAAATTAGAATATATTCAAATTCATATCTTTAATCAGGGCTGAGATTTGTCTGGATTTTTTCTGATTTCAGGTTTTCCTGATTTCCGGATTTTTCAAACAGGCAGTTTTAAAATCTGAAGTTTACCATTACAGTGTTTTTACAAATGGGTATTTGAAGGGGTTCCTATAGGCACACACATGCGTATACCATGGACCTCGCGCTCCTGAGGGACCCTCCAACTGTCTGTTTATTATTTTGTGGATTTTTCAATTTCTTCCAATCATACCCCTGATTAATACCAGCTTTTCTGTCTCTACAGACTACATCCTACCAGTTTTCTTATGAGCCTGCTGATTGGCTTGCCAGGAACACAACCTCCAATTCCATTGTTGATGAAGGTACATTTTTCTTCTTGTTAGTCCAAAGCCGTACAATGCAGCGTTGTACAAATAGCGTACCATGATGTGGGACCTTGTTGCGTACGGCAGTCAACAGGTTAACGATAGTAGCAGAACCCGCCCGAATTAGAGCAGTACATAGAGAGAGTAGTGCCAACTTCAGACTTTGGAACCAAAGTAGCTGTTCATCATGTGTTCAGCACAAGCATGTAGCTATTGAGGCATTGTCCACCATGTTGCTTCCAACAATTGATACACTCGTGCTGCAACGCTCTCTATAACTGAGCATCTCTGAATCAAGACAGTGTGGGAAGAGTTGGAAGAAATCATGCTGTCAAAAGTGGATCCTGCAAAACTGCCTGTAGATTTTTGTTTGGCACAGTCTGCATGGTCAGGTGATCATTAACAAAATCTCAGATTTTACTTTCCCATTTCAAAATGACCTTGCGATGGACTGATGATAGTGGAGTTGACAGATTTCATGCAGGATCGATCGATAAGGCAGCGCGAGTGAGCGATCGCACAAAACCACTAATTCTACACGCCGGATGCACACTGTCATTCCACAACTCTCACTCTTTTCTTTGTGCTCTAGTCTTTTAGTTGAGTGCAGTGTATTGTCTGTAACTATTCACTTTACAGTCTTGATTTTTAAGGAGCTTTATTCAATTTATGGAAATTGCAAGTGCATGCTTCGGTCTTGCGTGTCTTGCTTCATGTCTCTCCACTGTTCCTCCTTTGCCAGACGATTTCGTAATGGTTGACGAGGACCAATCAGAGACGGACATTGACATCCTGCCCGATCGGCCGGTGGACACAGAACCCAAGGTGTGGCCTTCCTCGGGGCCCCAGGCAACTTTCAATTTCATCAACGAACTCCTGAACTCACCGCTGAGTGACTGGCTGTTAGATCGAGACCACGCCCAGCGGCAATTCAAAATGGACATGAGCTACTATAGGTAAAGCTTAAAGTTAATTCCCTTTGTTTTTTTTCTAGGAACGTTCTGGAATCCTTTAAAGTATGCTACAATCCATGTGACCAGCCATGTGTCCTTTCAAATCTTCTAGTCATGTGTCCTTTCAAATCTTCCAGATTCATTTTTCACCCTGCTAAACCCGGTGGTGGATTTTCACATTTTTCATATTAGATTTAGGCAAAATGCATTTCAGTTCATGTTGGAACACATTCGTCTCTTCATATGCGGAGGGCGTTGTAGTCCCCAAAGTGTCATCTTCGTACAAATTTCCATCTCCAACTCTAAAGACGGAGGGATTCTTTGTGTCGCCTTCAAACAGGGAGACATCGGAAGATGCCAAAGCATGGCTAGTCAATTACGAACAGAAGATGGAAGACGAAGAAGAAGAGAAAGTTGAGGGTGTGCCGTCATGTCCCAAGCCCGCATGCGCTTGTGTTGCCTCAGAGCAAGGCCCGCAGGTAGGCAGACCTTAGCCACGTAGTTGTGGCTAGCAATGATATGTATACCTATGTGAGCTATTAGCTAGCGGCTGCAACTGATACCCATAGATTTGTATGCTTTTCCTAGCCACAGCCACACATTTTGAACAAAGCCTTTAATCTAGCAGGTTTCCCATTGTTATGGAATATCCTGAAAAGCTTGGAAAAAAGTTTCCTGAAAAGTCAAGGAAAAGTCATGAAAACTAGAAAAAATTGTATGTCCTGGAATCCCCCTGTCATGAAAACAGTCATGGAAATCAAGACCATGAAAGGGTTATTTTTGATGGGACTCTTTTTATGTGATAACAGAATTAATGATAAATTTACAGGCTATCCTTGTCAGTCTGTAGTAGTGACCATGGCAGTCTTCCACTTCATAATACCAAACAACTTTTCTCTACAAAAATGACATTAAATGTCATGGTAATTGTCATATTTTAGTTCAGAAAGTCTTGGATAAGTCATGGAATGTGTTTTTCAGATTTCTGTGAGAACCCTGTGCAGGCATTAATTGGTTCTTAGTGAAGCTGCTAAGATTGTCGTGTGGGTCAGTCATGAAGCCAACCGAGGGCATATTTTTGCTGATAGCTCGATGACTTCTCATTGTTTACCCACTCGCACATTTCACAGGCCTCGGTACAGCATACAGTCGGAATTTAAAATTCGGAAATTGTAAGGATACATATGTACACATGAAATGGAGGGGAATTTTAAAATTGCTGTGTTCAAGTTGTATCCTCTATGTTTGAAGTCCTTGCACTTGGCTCTCTGCCATACTTTGTGCACAGCATATGATAAATACGAAATAGAGGGTAATCAAATGGTTCGCATTCGACAATGCTCTGTTCACCAATAAGTCTTGCATGATATCTTGAAATTCTGTAATTTGAGTTAATGTTACACTGAGGTCTGGTTTTTCGACCAAATAGGGCTCAGACATCAGGGAAAATTA
Organism: Acanthaster planci; assembly: GCF_001949145.1. Next base: position 1,178,235 of record NW_019091391.1, on the reverse strand, counting down.
CACTTTCCTTTGCTTTTTCCCAGTTCTACGAAATCGAGAATCTTGACGCTCTCCTCTGCATCCAAGAGGCTGTCCCATCCACCCCTGCTCCTGACTCGACAGCGTTCAATATCCACACTTGGCTGGCGAGTTCCAAGGAGGACACCGGAGGAGAGGAGAACCTGGATTGGCAGGAGGCGGAAGACAAGAGTAAGTGGTTGAAGAGGGCTCTCCCCAAGGTGGAAGATGTATGCCGAGCCAACGAGCCTTGTAAGAGTTTCTCCGAGTGTGTCTGCGACACCAATTGCTGTCTCGGCCACGCCGAACTGTCGTCCTCGTTGCCGCAGAGCAAGACCTGTAAGAACCGGGGAAAAAATGGTAGTTTATCGGGCGAGGGTGAGGTGTCCTGGCTGCTTCCCCAGGGGGAGCAATCCCATTGGTTGGCTCGAGGCAAGGAAGTACACACAACGTCCAATGATATGGCTTCTCCCATTGATGATTTCATAAAGCAGCAATCAAAGGATATGTCCAGTTGGTTAATGAGTGGGGTCAAGGAAAGAGGTCCTTGTGAGGTGGCACATGGATACTTCGAGCACCTTTCTAGTGAGCCGTCTGATTGGCTCGTGCAGGGGCGGTCATGCCTTACAACCAATCCAGCGTCTCCCTTGGATGGGTATTTCAAGGAGAGATCAGAAAGGCATTCGGATTGGTTGATCCAACACAATGACCCTCCTCAAAACCTTGATCTTGGTTCTGATTTCTATGCAATCCCAACCTCTAGCATTTCCAATTGGCTGCACCGTGAGAGCATAGATCACAGCAAAACTCCGTACTCCACGCCGGCCTTCGAAATTTTTGTTCACTCCCAGTCAGACAAGACCTCTAATTGGCTATCTAAGCAAAGCGACTCAAGCATAACCTCAACCAATTACCAGTGTCCTTTCCAGTGCCCCTTGACAGCCTATTTTGCCCAAAGGTCAGAGGAGATATCTGATTGGTTGATCAAAGTTGACCAGAAAACCAAACTCCCCCAGATTTCAGATGAAGATTACAAATGGCTTGCTGTGCAGAACCGTGAAAAGGAATCCGTTGACGTAGCTCCATCCCCATTGGTGGAGCTCTCCAAAAAATCAAACAGCTTTGATAAGTACTCAGATTGGTTGCGAAAAAGTCCTCTAACGCACCTAGAAAAAGAGAGCTCAGACTCGATGTTTGAAATCTCAGAAAAGTTGTGGCTCGTTGCCACGACAAGTCAGGACAACAGAGAGTGTGGGGAAGAAATGTCCGAATGGCTCTCTCGCTGCTCACTCTCTACAACAGAGGTTGAGAGTCAGACCAAAGGGAACTTCACATCATCGGTTTCCTCCACCCCAGGGGTCGGAGACCCAGCCTCCGGTCCCAGCACAGTGTTCCCGTGCTTTGATGAAAAATCAGACACTGAGAAATGGCTGGTCATTTGAGTTAAGAGATTAGACGCCATGCAGATTTCAATGTGTGATTTCGTGACATCGTTTATTAGAAATTTTCCATTCCTAAACAGGGACAGTCCCTGTCACCCTGTCACAGCAAGTAAGAAATACATTAAAAAAATTCAAGCAAGGGTATTTCACCAAGGCATATGTGACCAATGACTTGCAACCCATAACCTTTTGCCAACCCATGTCTCAACCTTGATCCCACCACAGTGAACCCAAACTTCACCAGAGATTGTTGAAGAAGCTAGGTTGTTTTCCCCCCTCATAAACAACTGAATCCAAATTTTTTATTTGGTAAAACTTTGATACAGTTTCAGAGTGACACTTTAAGCAGTTATATCAGATCGTAGATCACCTAAAAATATCAAATTAAAGCATACTAGTATTTATGTTGAATTCACTGTGTTTGAAAGTGTGTGTGAAATTTGATAACATTGGATCAGGGAATGCAGTACATTTAACCCAAACTGAAATACTTTGAATCAGATGGTGCAGCATTCAATCTACAACTTTCTGTCTTTTAGAGGTGAAAAAGCCAAACCGATCGTAGCACGAGGTTGCGTACTGTGTAGGCCGTGTCTGAAATGACATGGCTACGGCTTGAAATAATACACAAGTCTGTGGCAGTAGCCACAACCTCTTGCCATAGAGCCCCGTGTAATTTCAAGTCACAGCCAAGTGATTCGGACTCTGCCTTATACAGTGTGTCTGCGCTACGCACGGCCCTCTTGCTCAAAGGCCAGTTGGACTAACAGCATTCAAGCAAACATAATCTAGATCTTGTATAAACGCATTGGGATCTCTCTTTTGAATGTGGCCCGCTAGGTCTGAATGCGTACCTCAGACTAGTGTACTTTTTCCCCATTTTGCTTTTTCTCACTTTCCAGCACAGCGTCTTTTGTAGGCATTGCAAAAGGCCAGAGCACGCCATAAACCTGGCTGGTTTTTAGAAAGATGTTCTTGTATCCACGCTGCATTTTTCTCTCGAAGTCAAATTCATAATGAAGCTGATTGATAATAATTGAAAAGCACAAACAAAACTGATAGAGACACAAAATGCAATCATACCTTAATCCGTTTATTAGAATATTTCTGGTACTTGTACGTACAAAAAATTCCACATCGAACCTAGAGCTTTGCACCCTAGCTGATGGAAGTCTTGTGCTGTTTAGCGTTGCATCCGGTAAACCTTTGCTCGTATTTCCGTGGTTGAAACCTTGATTAAGATCCATAACATGCACAGAAATGTTGCTTTGCCCTTTGCTGTAGATAGTGTTGGAGTTGCCTCACCGGATGAGGCTGTTTTATGATTTTGTCTCTCGAAAACACAGATTTGGCTTAAATATTTGAAATTCATTAACGTCATTGAGCTAAATACTTTGTAGTAATTGAGAAATTATAAATTGTCCCTGCCAACTGCCCTTGTGTTATCTCATAAGATCCTTTACTTCCTGTTGATTTGGTTTCATTTCTCTTCTGTTATTTTTCCAATTAAATGTAGACATTGTAACAATTTTATGTATGTATAAATTATTCGAAAGTATGAATTAGTATTACTGAAAAGAATTTATGTACAACAGGGATAGCAGTGTGAGAAAAGGACACCATTTGTTCGCTATTTTGGGTTGGTAAAAACAAGCAGACACGAATATCAACTGCGGCTCAATTCCTCCACTGCGAGTTGAAATACATGTTGTATTTTCCAATCTTGCTTTGCAAAGGGTCGGAGATGACCTGTTACTGGCGTAAAATTGAAGGTCCGAAGAACCGCGAGATGGTTGGTTTTTCCCTCAGCCTTCCTTGGAAATTCAGATATTTCTACAGCTGTCTTACCACAGGCAATGCATGCGAAAAATAAGCCGCCTTGAATAAACCAAGGAACTCCGTAGTAGCTAGCTGCATACAGCCATCCTAATGAGATTGGACGACTTCTAATTGTTTTGAGCGTTAAAGCAAGGAACGTTTTTAAACACTGCAACCAACTTTATCTTGCGCCCGAAATATCTCTTCTGAAAAAAGATGCTTGTCTTCGAGGTTATGGCAATGAAAATGTTAGTGTGATTTTGTTTTTGGGTAATAATTTATGCATTTGTAGTGATTATCAAAAGGCCATGTATGATTATAAGAGTTGGGTATGTAACGTGAGTTTTGGTAATGCAGGAACACTTGAATTTAACCGGTGAAAGTTAAACTTCAAATACATGTACATGTATTAGGGAATTGAGAGGGGTTTGTCCGATTATATTGTTGATAATTTCAAGATTTTTTTTTTTTGTAAAATATGAGTACGTACAGTTTCAATCCGTTTCTGACAGTAAGGGCTGTATAATGTATGCTTTTTCCGGAAGAATAAAAATCCATGTTTGATTGGATGTAACATTTGAAACTAGACTAAGTGTTTGATCGTTGAAATTTCGATTGGATTTTGCGTTTGGTACGATGAGTGTGCTTCGAGAGTTTTATGCGCATATGCCCGCTTCACTGTTGGCGTCCCTGACCCTGTGGTATCGTTCTCAAAGGCAAAAGTAACTTCACATCGGTGATTAATTAAATGGACCCTAATTGAAATCAACGATTTATTTCGGACAGAGATGATGAAAAAAGAAAAAATGGCAGCGGTGGGATTCGAACCCACGCCATCGAAATGACTGGTGCCTAAAACCAGCGCCTTAGACCGCTCGGCCACGCTACCTCTCAATCAGTTGTGGGAAGTTGAATGTACAGTACACGTGTTTTTCCACGTCAATTTAGCGTATAATATAGAGGACGTGGGTTTTCATGTTGGAAGGTATTTTCTTCATTCGCAGGCAATCCTTTCATCAATAATTTGAGAGGGCGCTATTTCGCTTTTGTCACACGAGGCACTCTCAACGAAAGAGAGTATCAAAGAAAAAGTACCAACGCAATGTCCTTCAAAATTACCCCCCATCAAAGTTTTAAGGAATGTTAGTAATTTCTATCGTCCAAACAGGCTGGTTAACACGATAAACGTGCAAAAAGGAACTTACGCCAAGAAAATGTGGGAAAGTGTGATACATTGTATTTGTAAACGCTCTCAGTGGAGACACAACTTTTCTGCCTTTGATGTCATCGCACTTTGGCTCATTAATAGTGGAAATTTTCATCAGCAGAAAGACCAAAAACTTGAAGTTTCTCCCTGTTGCTGCTTTAGAGCAGATGTAAAGTCATAACATTCTTAAAATATCAACAAATCTTTTTAGCACCAAGTCCCGGCATTTCAAAGAGCGAAATTTCCAAATATAAGAGATACTTAATTCAACTCTAAGCTAACCCATACATCAAAATATTACTATATGAGGCGCAGTTGAACTCTTCAAGTAGTGGGCGTTTTCATTGTAATTATCCACTTGTGGGCTGGTACGTCTGCCCCAGCAGTGAAGCCCTCGAGGCTGGTGGCAAAGCCCCCTCGGGTCAATGGTCATCTCCACCGTCATCGTGTTGTCCAGCAACACAAATGAACCACTGGGGAGGTTCAACCACACACCCTGATAGCTGATATATTTGTTTCCACTACTTTCACACATTTTGCTCTCATTAAAGCAAGATATTTGGGGACCTTGATCCAACCACAACCTTACTTTACAAAGACAGGGAAAAATAACTTCAGGAACTCAATTGATGAGTGGTTTGGTGAATGAATATGTTCAACACTTTACCTCACTGAGCCGAGCTTGCCCCCTGGAATGACTTCAAGTTGTAGCTGGTCCCAGAGACAGGTATCGTGATACTCCATGTGAAGGGACTCCACCGTCAGATGAATGCGTTACCAGCTTCAACCTGACACAAAACTGGCGATGACGTTGTATATGTCGTGCCTCGACCAAAACCCGATCCAATAGCTGGCAAAAGTTGCACTGGAGGTTCGTGTGCTAAAACAAATTGACACATTGTGATATTTCTCTGATCTAACACCCTATTCCCTTGTTCCAGGGTTTTAAAGTGTTGCATATCAGTCTTTGAAACGGAAAGCAGGTCTAACTTCTGGAATCAAGGATGCAGAACTAAAACACTTCCAGATTTCAACCAACTATTTCAAGGTTTTAAACAATGTACCCGACAGGGTCAAATGTCAAGTATGAGTTGCTGCCACGACTGTCTACGTCAACTTCGGATCGCACGTTTTTACTTTTGATTTCTAGTTAATTTTGAAGTTTATTTAACCATTGATTCACAGAACTCGGGTTTGTCTACCTTGCTCAGATAAGTAGGGGTATTATAGTCCTATGCTTAGAACTTGGAATTTCAAATTCACAGGAATGGGTTTCATGCTGAAACAGATGTTAGGCCTCATGTATGCATACCTGAACATGAAAAACACACTCCTCGTTGTTACTGTATACGTCGATCCCATAATTAGGGGATGCTGCGCACCCGGAGTTCGTGAAATATCTACCTCATGTTCCTGTCACAGCTTCTGTAATTAAAATTCATTAAAATAAAGTGATTTAACTGAGTTCTTCCCTGATTACGGGAACAATTTGCAACACAGTTGCAGAATGTTGACTTAAATGACTTTCGGCACGCCTGTCATTCTCTGCGCCTTTATCAGGAGGTAAAATTTATTCGTATAGTAGTCATGCATTAAATTTTCACCCATGTTGCAAAGGGTCTGTTTTCGAGCATTCAAATGATTTGAATTCATTCACAATTGACTTAGCATTGTAGCAAATCAAATTTGGCCCTAAGATGCCAGGAAGACTGCATTCCTCGTGTATCAAGTAATCTTGTTTCCACTTTTAAGTAATAAGTTCGAATTGCAAATAAAGCCAGTGAAGAGTAGTTTTCGATTCATTTAAACCGTTATTTTGACTTGAATTTGCTCTGACATGGCAGTATCACGGGGCTCACCACATTTTCCAGTCGCCTTGGAAGTCGTTGGAAGCTCTGTCGATAGCCAGGGGCCAAGGGTTTCCTTACTTGGGTTTGGTTGTGGTGTGGACCGTGGCCGAGGCCGTGGACGGGTTGGCGAAGCTACCCTGCGAGTTGACGGAATACTCTGCCCGAAATCCTTTACGTTGTTCCAACCTGTCGATCCGTGTACAAAATCACCACTCACCAGCATTCCATCACCGGTCAACAATGTCGGCGATCATGTAGCTCGTTGCCACAATGTCCAGAGACAAAAAACATCTTAATCATTTAACAATTAGAACTACTTTTTAACAACATGAGTTGTTGATTTGATATTTCAGCCTCTCTATTTGCCAGGGAAATGGCAAAGGGAATGCTCAACCTCACAAATCTTTGATAAAAGGATCTTTTCTCATTTGTATTTTGATGTGCTTGAGCTTAACAATGTCACAGTGGCGTCATAATTTCTTCTGTTCATCGAAACTTTGTGTGAATTTTAAAACCTCCAGTTTGTAACCAGGCTTGTAAGTTAGCTCTAGTTCAGTGAACTTTGTACAAAATTCGAGTTCACGCATCAATAACAGTCTGCAGAAGATTCTCAATTTTTTTGGTAAAATTCTAAGAGGTTTGTGTTTTTCGGCAATTACTCACTCATTCTCACATCTGTTGTAGAGTTATTGGTCCGCGTGTTGCACTGTTCTTCGGAGAGTAATATAGCCTGGGGATAATGGTTTATCATGCCGACCCAATTAGACTTACATCTGCCGGTGAAATTGTAATGAAAGCATAAGGAGTGTCTAATTACGCAGACTAGTACAGGGAAGTAAAAATCGATCTGCCCTATCCTAGCCTAAGAATCTTAATGCATTCAAATATGTCCAAGCTTCATTGAGCGTTCAAGGAGCCTTTCAACAGTACAATTTTGTCAAGTTATCGCAAGACAAGCGTGAAACTCTATGTACGCGCTTATACAATTACTTGCAAGTTGCAGAAGGCGTCTGAAGACGAGACTGAGTGTGTTCAGTCTGTTATGCAATTCTACCTCCAGAAAATTGCTATCTTATAGCAACTTCATCTGCTAGTCGGCTTGTCGGACTTCTGAACATTTGTGACGCAGTAATTAAACATCTGTAACAAATTCACACACATGCGTGGATGTTGCGACGCGTTTTAGTCGTGGTGTTGAAATGGTAACGCAACGGCATTTTCTTCAAGTTTGATCAGGAGGGGTTATGTATGAATATATTAGAGATTCGTAGGCACGAACTGGGGGTCCCTTTGACTAGAAAGGCTTTGAATAACTTGCTTGTTGTCAGGATCTGTATAAATATTGCATCAGAGACCTGTTTGAATGTCAGTGCCACACTGTGGAGACATAGAGCCCAGGAAATTAGACCTTGTAGAAAATGGCGCTAAAAATCTTGCTCGATAAGTGACATAAACACTGAGCGAAAGTACTTGTGAACGTTTCCTAGCTCAGGTTTTAATCACTTTCCTGCACCGTTCTCTTTTTAATGCAAGGTTGCCTCTGTGTTTTAGGTTAAAAAGTCTGTCAATGGTCCAAAACAGGTCATCTTGTAGAAAGTGCATGCTCTTCTCTTCATTGAGACAGATTTCATGTCCATGTTTTCAACTATAGGGCCGGCAGAATGAAGGGAGGAGTGAGGATAGAACATGCTTTCTGTCTTTTCTCAGTTCCCCTTTCTTCACATGTGAGTCAGCCAGTTTATCGAGTTGGGTCTCTATGACGTCCAAAATCTTAAATTGGTGGTCACGGAATGAACATTTTCAACGACATATTTCTCCCTGAATGCAACTAGAGTGAATAAAACCACTCTTGAAACCATTTCAAGAGTGAAACCACTCTGAAAAGGTAGCCAAAAAACTCTCTTTAAAAAAGCTGGAGACACTCCTATAAAGAGTAAAATTTCCACTCAGGGTTCATATAAAGAACAACTCGAAAAATAGTTGTCTTTTATACCAGCTCTTCTTTTTATTACAGCTCTACGTTCTTTTTGGAGTGGTTTCACTCTGTTGGAGTTGCTTTATAAGGGACTCAGGCACTCTTCTTGAGAGTGAGGATTTCCCTCTTTTGTGTTTGCAGGGTACTCGTTTGTAAGAACCGAGTTTGATGTTGTGTGGCTTGGAATTAAAAACAGTCGTTGTTTAAATGGTAGTAAGGAGAGGTTGCCACACCCAAGGAATTCAATCAGAGCCATTTCTGTTACTTGCATTGGTTTGAATGCTGAATATGCATACGTGGTGGCCTTGGCGGTACAATGGCCGTGCCTGATTTAGTATGCGCGCTTGAGATATTTCTTCATTTCAAAGGATAAGGGGTTTTCACGTGTATAGGAGTAGGGCAAGCCTGAGGAATTTGGGGAGACCTGAGATCACCTTCGACGAGGTGTTAAGTTAACCTCAGAGAGAGGGCAAGGTAGCCTGTTGACAGTGGATTTCGAAGTGGATGATAAACCTCGTACACCGTTTGTAAACCTAAAGGAATCCCTACGGAAATGAGGTAAGCTAAGATTGAAAACGCCAAATTCATGTAAATTTACGGTATATTCCTGCCGGTTCATTGCAGTGGCTTTTAACAGTTTTGGCAATTTTCGTAACATCGCGGAAAGGGTATACAGTATGTGCCTTTCTCTATTGAAGCAAGTTCCTAATGGAAGATATCTGCATGGTCAGAACTAAACACGCATGCTCAGAACAACGAGCGCGTCTGAAAAACGACCGGTATGTTTGCCGCCATCAAGCGTCTCGACGTCTTCCATTGTCCACAATTTCTCTATATCTAAGGTAAAAGGTCAAATAGGCAGTCTTAAAAGGGTACACGTTCCTCTCTCAATTTCAGCGAGTTGAATATCCAACCCTAATGGAAATATACATGAATAAGAAGATCAGAGCCATGGTCAGTCATGCTTCCCTTTTTTTCAATTTACGCTTTCGTAACTGATTTTCCGATCGACTTCGATTCGTAAAGGGGACTTGCAACTCATGTCGGTGGCTTGCGGTTTCATAGCAGTGCGACTGACGGAATTATCTTACAGTTTAATCTATTTCAGACTGCAGCTTGTTCAACAACCATGTTTGCAGTGATGAAAAATTTAATTCAAAATAGGAAATCTCGGGGTTTTCGCTCCCCCCCCCCAAAAAGTGAGTTTGTTAATATACATGTGCATACCTGTTTATAGACCTACATCATTCGTGGTATGGAGAAGAATTAGTCTGGTGAAAGGACATCCAAGTCTTACCATTTTCTGTTGCTTTGCTTGATACTTTTATTTCATAGACACTCTTTCTAAAAAACTGAAATGAGAAGAACACGATATAATTTGTTCTGAATCTACCTAACATACGATGTGATTATCTCAAAGTTAAGTAATGCAAGCAGAAATCTTTTCTAATCAGTTGGTACCTCACTCTCAGAGAATATCTTAAGAACTTGAAATCCCAGTTTTTAGTTACCGATATGTGAGCCACATAGGACGTTACTTATGATCTGATAAATGTGATTCACCTCAAATTATGAAACACATACTTGGTCAGTGCTATTTCCGTTTTACTTTTTTTTTAGCATGACGGTTACTCCTCTGAGTAAATGAACTTGTATGCGCCCCCTTAACGTTTTTGTCCGATATCGTGGCAGTGTATTTTTTAAGGCTAAGCCTTTTAGGGTGTCTAGGAGACTCTTTGTGGTCATTTTGACAACATCTTTGCAAAAATCAAGCGTACCGTTCTCGCGCAGCGCCCATTTTTCCAAGACATTTAAGCCAAAAGTGTTTACTTTTTCCCCACTGTGGTACCCACTGCACGCGCCCTGACACGCGTGTAGCCTTAAACTTCAAATGCCCGCATCAACAAACCCATATGATTGATTGAGTTCAAACTTCACCTGGATATTGTTCATGCGCTTCTTTACGTTATATATGCAAAGTTAAAAAGGAAATCGAGCATGGCGCAGCCAAGTTCTTGGAGGGGGGGCGAGTCCTCCCCCACCCGGCTGTGACGGTTAAGTGAAATCCTACAAAACCTTTTAGATGTACACTTCAGCAGTACGTTTTCTGATTATATTACTTAAGTATGCAGTACTGTGAAACAGCTTGGTATAATAATGTGAAAGTCACATAATGTGAAGGCATAATGACTGTGAACCGCTTTAATAAAAAAAACTTTGAGTCTAACGATTTTGTTGCGAAGAGAGAGGTGACCAGGTATGGCGTAAAAGGCTGAAAATGCTAGCAATTGAACCAACTTAAATCGCATGTAATGAGCCAACTTCTTTTAATGAAATTTTGAAATATTACATTTTCATTATTATGATATACCCTAATGGTAGGCCTTTCCCTTATTGCCAACGACTGGTATATGGCTTGCCTATTTTGTAGAAACTGGCTTTTAGGCTTTGCCTAAAACAGCAATGAGTGTTTAAATCTTATAAAAGCCTAAGTTTGGTAGGATCAATTTGATATTTTTTTATAGCTGCATGGAAGTTTAAAATTGACAGCAGGCCATTTTTCCAGCCGCTGGTAGGCAAGAACTAACACTTTGAACGTTCCAAAGGCGGCAGGGCGTTTGTCATTGTCTTTAGACCACAGTAATGGCTTCAAAGCTCGCTGCAAAGCCCCCTCCAGCGACGAGTGCATCGCTGATCATCTTGACCGTCATCGTATTGTCCAGTGACACAATAGTGCCCTCTGGAGGCGATTCACCGCACATCCTGAGAAGGAAAAAGAGTCACTTGAGATTAACTTTAGTTAATCATAACATCTGTAAACGAAAAAAAATTGCATGCTCTTGAGGAAAAGTGTGAAACCTCAATGATCCAACTATTTCAATACGAATTTTGCTAGTTTTGGATGTTTCAAAATCTTAAAAGTTTCTTTGGTCATTCACTGATATTTCGATTCATGGCAGTCACCAAGAAAGCAAATTAAACAAGTCTTATATTCTAAATTTTGACAAGAACTCTGACATGGATAGGGTCTTCCTTTCGTGATATCACAGCTACCGCGCCTTCGAGTGCCACAATAGCATAGACAATTATTTTCAAGCTTTTTAATATCTTATAAAAAGGGCACTCCCCAATAAGATTACCCAAAAAGGATGCAAATGCATTTAACAAGAGTATAAAGAAATGTCCGCCAGCTGTGTTCCCACCTAAGTTAAATGCATGAGCCCTCTAAGGCTTACCTCACAGAGCCAAGTGTTGGACCAGGAATAATCTCTACTTTGTCCCAAGTGCACGTAGCCTGATGTTCTACGTCGAGTTGTTCCACCCTCAATTCGACTCGTTTGCCTGCTTTAACCTGCATTGTCAAGCAAGAAGGCAGGCATGAATAGCGTTTTAATTAAGAACTTTGAGTATGGATCAACTTCCATAAGAGGATAACCTTCTTTCGGGATCACGTTTTCCATGCAACCACGTAGTTCTTCAAATACTTCTTTGTCGGTACATGGTTTGCAAATGATTTGACCTTTAAAAACGGGTTTTTCATTTCGTTTTCGGATCCACAGTTTCGTAGCATAGCCCGCAGAATTTGCGAAATGTGAACGTGTTCTTTCAAGGTGTATATCTAGTGACAAATCTGTTACCTTACAGCTTAAAAGTACATGTTGCACAGATGAAATTACCGATGACCACGAACTGAAATTCCATCTAGATTTTAAGCCATGGCCATCCATAATTGACATGAAATACTTCTCACCTGGATGTAATAAACACACTCTTCGTCGTTGTTGTACTCGCCATGCCCAAAATTGGGAGACGCGATGCAACCTGAATCTTTCTTGAAAGTCCCCCCGCACGTTCCTTCAACGGTTTCTGTGCGAACAGGTCATTAGACATGGCGAAAGTAAACCAATCGTCAGACTTGATATCAAATATCTCAACAGGGAAAGCGACTCACTGCGCCATCCCACAGGAAATGTTAAATTGAAACGTGCGTTCAAAACCTTTCAACGTGACTTATTGTTGTCGCCTTTCTAAAGAAATAAAATAAAACGAAATTGCTCTTGGAGCGTAGAAGTTTAAATCGACTTTTACCAGAAAGGTCGAAATTAGAGCCTCCACAGGGTATTGGCGGATTCAAGGGGCCATGTCCCACCAAACTAAGAGTACGTTTTGGTTTGGAAAAATTAGAGAACAGGTAATTGGCGGGGAGGAGGTCTTTTCACTTTTCTTCCTTTCAAAAGGGCGCGTAGAGTCCCACGATTTAGCTTTGCCCCCTACAAAGGCATTAAAATGTTACGCAGGGAAATGTCTAACTCCCACTAGCCGGGAAAATTCGCCCTCGTTCTAAAGGGAGGCCTATCACACGGTATTGTAAACCGATCTCATAGATAGACACCAAAAAATAATCAAATGAAACAAAAGACTCACGGCATTTTGGAATTATTATCTCGGTAGTAGTTGAAGCCTGAGTTGTCTCTGAGGGCATGGTAGTGGTTGAAGCCCGAGTTGTCTCTGCGGGCAGGGTAGTGGTTGAAGCCTGAGTTGTTTCTGCGGGCAGGGTAGTGGGAAGCGGAGGCTGGGTGGTGGTTGGTGGGACCGAGACGTTGTCTGCTCGGTACTGCGCCAAGAAGCCTTTCTTGCTTATGATACCGTCTGACATGAACATAACCATTATACGATTGCCCACAGATTGGATTGTCTCCGGCGGGGTGTGGCCACAGTATCTTAAGATGGAAAGTGCGACAAAAAGGTTACTCTCCAACAATAATGGCACGGTATTATTTTCGAGGATTAGACGATTACACTTTCTGTGACACACTTTTTGTGCAATGCTCTCCCTCAGTATATGGAAATGTTTGACATCCTGTGGGATAACGTGTACCGAAAAGCGCACTTTTTAAACATTTCATACCGACCGATGTTACTGTGTCAATCATAGGAGGACAATGCTCAGATTATACGTTTTTCTGTTCAGATTGCGCACCAAAATATTGCTAACTGAATTGTTCTTATTTGTGTCTAACAGACAGGAGGACCAAACACTTTGATTTCAAAACCTACAGACTAAAATCCAAGTAGATACCGCTGTACACCACAGTGGCACGCCCTCGCGCGCACGATCAGTAACATGCACATGCGCGTTAATTGGGTCAAGTCGCAACACTCTATAGAGTAAAGAAGTGAATACGTCACGCGCACAATTAGTGTAAAAGGCATTAGCGCGAGAACCAGCAACAACACGCGCGCGTACTCCATTCATTTGCACTGCACTTCTGGTTCACAGTGACGTCAAACTTCGGTACTCTTCGTCATACACGCACACGCACCACGAATTATACGCTACAGTTGGATGAATAGACAAGTTGCGCGGTAACTTCCGCTTCCATTTAACTCTATGTGCAGTGGGCGCGGTTTAAAATGAAGTGACGTCACACTTACGAATCGGATGGGCCTCGAGGGAACTTAGAGTAAAAGAGGCCCCTGATGTGGGAAATACACTTCGCCGACTCACAAACGAGTACGAAATGCACAGCTTGCAGTCGCACACTGGCAAAATGAGCACTCCCCACCAGCATGACTCTTTTCAACCGATGAGGGGGTTCTTCTGCTCAAAGCAGAGTTGACAAAGAGATACTCAATGGGCGTTCACATCCTGGCCACAAGCGTGGTGCCGACTCGGTAGTAATGACATATAAATCTGCATGTACTTTAAGTTTCTGAGCTCTTTGGTTCAAGGAGCCTTAAGGAGGTATGTTGACGATGTTCAAAGCCTGATGTCGAAGGTTTAAAATTTCATAAAAATTTGAAATGGAATAATGTATGTTCCAAACAAACAAATCGGAAGAGCCTTAATTGTCTGTTGACAAGATACTGCATTCTCTTATAACGCCACAACAGATTTCTTTATCGGTTGCAGAGGTAAGGCTGTTTTCATTGTAACCATTGTTTTAATGCCATGTTCCCTTTGCTTACCCAAGTTGGAACATCGAATGCGCTGTTCCGTTGACGTGAAAAAGCATCCCTAGTCTGCCAAAAAAATCTTCTTTGTCTTAAGAATGTCGCTTTATTAAACTACGATAAGCAAAACGATTAATCTCACCTGTCCCCGCCATTGTATATGTCCGGGCCTTCTCTTATTTTGACATAGTCGTTTTGACAATGTGACGCTTCTGTGTCAAATACAAGAAAGCTGAGAGAAACGGTTGTGCCCTCTGGACCCTGTTAATAAAAAAATTTCCTAATCCTCAATTTGTTTTTCCGCTTGCAACGGCTCCGAATTCTTCGGAAGTTTTCTACAGATCTTAGGACTTGGCTTTCACTATTACGGAGAAATCATCTGGACTTTTAATGCCTGATTTTGTCTACCACATTTTTGGTATGTAGGCCCATCACCTTTTGCCGAATTCTTCCTGAAAGGAATGAAGATCTGTGAATCGAACTTCCTTACAAGCAGCAGTAAAGATACACGCCTACAGTTGGGATCATAGGATCGAAGCCAAAAGAAAATACAAGTAGCCTAATTTTTAGGAAAAGAGAATAAATATGAAATATCGTGACCATTGCTTCATGCGTCTTTGATAAAAGGATTAGCATTGAAGGATATATATTTATGGCATTTTCCATGTTGGACTGAGCTTTGGGGATTGATTACGACATTTCATACCCAATATTTGTGTTACTTGACAAATCGAAATACCTACCGTGATCAGCCAGGTACAAAACAAATTGGGTCCGTATCCTTTGGGGTAACCAGGAGAAGTAAATACTTTATCAATATTAATGTCAGCTTCCAGTTCCCGAATGCAGCCTAGGGTGAGAAAAGAGATATGCCAAAGGGAATATATTAAGTTGCACCGAAAGAGCAGTAAGCGACCAAGATTAGAGAAACTCATTTTATTCGGCTATGGTTCCAATTCGTTGTTGTTTCGAGTTTCTCATTAAATGATAGATTAGAACAGTTGTTGTTCTGTGAAGGACTCGAAATATCCCTATTGTTAAAGAAATTTTAAAAATATAAATCGAGGCAGCCGATACCAATACCAACCGCTGTGGACAAAAATGTGCTTTTACCCAAAATGCCACTGTATGAAAGATGGCGGTAATATATTATGTATTTTTTCTGTGCTGTATGCGTCGTACCGTTTTAAGCAAAGGCTTACCTCTCCCTAAAACGATAGTACATTGTGTAGTACCGCTTCTGGGATGCTGTGCCTACGGAGTACTTAAGATACAAACAATAAGCAACATGTCTCTAAGGAAAAACTGTACCCCCACCGTCCCCCGCTGGATTTAAAACTGTTTCCAACACCAATATAAGCACCTTTCAAAACAACCTTTTACACTACAAATTTAAGCCGGGAATTGACATTTTAAAACTGATCTTTACCACCAAAAATGTGAGAAAAATATGAAGGAAACGAGTGCCAAACGCGTCCAGCATAATTGAATGATTGCGTCCACTGAATCACGTGACCTGTAGTGGTTATTAAATAACAATAAACACGGCGTCAGCCAAAAGCAAAGTGTTCCATTAGTATCATTTACCCAAACTTAAGCCGACGGTAGGTACCTTACTCAGACTACTGATGTGCTGAGTATTATATCGTAACTTTACAGTATTTTTTTGTAAACAACACTCAAAGCACACGTTGCTGTGGGGTTGAAACCCAATATAGGTCACGTGATTTAGCGGCCGCAATTGGTCTATTCCAACCAATTCCTTTATACCCACTCTTTCACGCAAGCCAGTTCTACCAACCTCCTTTCTTTCCTTCTTTTATGCCGAGGACCCTACATGAAAATTCTCACCGTAAGCTTTAACGTTAATCTCATGCCTTAATGTATTACCGGCACGCTTCAAACAGAGGCATTTGGCTGTAAACGCCTCATTTATTAACGGTTGTGGATACAGGTGAATTGAACGACCATGTCGCTCACACGCAGAATGAACGTTACTTGAATGCTTTGTCGAAGTAAAATTCTGTGAAATTTACCACCGTCGTCGACGCTATCTCCATTATCCACCTCACAATGTTGACCGCTATAACCGGGCTTGCAGTGACACACACAATCTTTTCCCACGTACCCTTCGTTTTCGCACTGCAAATCTTCACAATTCTCTGGGGAAAAATTACAAGAATAACTGTACATGTACATGGTTAGCCTTGAACAATATCATATCCTGCTTGAATGATGAGGAAGACTTGGGAGCTTCCTCCCGATCTTTGACAAGTGTGCTTATGTGGTAAAATTATAATCGCTTTTAGGCAAAGCGATTGGGATACATTTTCATACCATATGGAAGATGTGTAATCAGAGTGGTGCTTTTGGCTATTGTCCCTACAGTTTGTGTTAATTCCCTGGTGACTGGAATTTCTGCAAGTATGAATTTATGAAATAGAATTCATACAAAAAGCAACAGAGTTGCCTTAAATCATTCTAAGACGAAAAGGTTAAAGGAAATATACTCACGGGAACAGTTGTACATGACATTTGCAAATTTCTTGTCGTAAAATGTGAAGAATTTGCGGTTGCCCATTTTGAACATGTCCAGCGGATATTTTGGTTCGATGGTCAATTTGCCGTTTTTGGAGAAATACTGGTGAAACAAAAAGGTCAAATGAGGCTCATCGGGAGCAGAATGCCGGCCCATTGAAAATGCCTTCCCTGATTTATTCCCCCGTTTCCCCGATCAAGTCCGTGTATCTCAAGTAAAGAATTCACCAAGGTGAAGCACGGCAGAATTTGAAGTTGGCGGTAGCTCTTTCGCCTCAAATAAGGTGAGGTTTACGTATTGTTCCTTCCACCTGATCCGACCGTCCACTGCTGTCAAACTAAACGCGGCCTTCAATCAAAATGCCCACTTCGAAGCGTGCTGTGTGTATATGGTAATATAATATGATTTGAGTGCCAAGCTATTAAGAGGGGGTCAAGTCGATAACCCGTCGAAGTAAGCACTTTTCCCTTCCTTGAATTAAACGAGTTAAGGCTACAAATTTGGGTAAAAAATAAAATTGAAAACCTTTCAAAATTGATCCTCGCTAACAGCAGGCTCGAAGAAAGAAAAATAGATTCGCACCACGGACGTCATCAGAACTTACCCTTTTTTCCTTTACCCACTTTGCCACTCACGTCAGCTTGAGCGAACTCATCTACCCCCTCTTTTGTGCCCCACGGCCCCGCATAATATGCTGAAGCTGTTACGTGCGTAGTTCACGTGCCTATTATAATGTATTACTGTCAAGCTTCGGGCGTGGCATTTTGGCTTGAAAGCCTCCCTTAACAGCGGTGTGTGGCAACACCGGGATTGGATGCAGGCTAAGTGCCCATCTGAGTGTCACGACACACACTTCAGAGATACGGCTCAAGTCTGTGTTAACTATCCAGTAATTAAGCCTATTCGTCTTCAACAACGGCGTCGAAACTAGACGTTTCGGCGGCCTTGACGCATCGTAGCGCCCGCAGAATTTTGTCGCCATTTTTCTGTATGCATCGAGGTCAGCCAACCCAGTGCTTACCGTAGATGCGTAGTGCATGATAGATTCTACGTCATACGGAATGCCAAAGGTCTCACTGTCGTGCTGAACAAATTGTTTTTCCTCGCCGTCCTGTATGTTCTCTGGGCGTAAGGTAACGTATTCATTCCTGTCTATTCGGGAGTGCTCATGCCACCAACCCACCGTATGACCAATCTCGTGCGCTATTGTTCCCGTCTGTAAAAAGAAAGGATGGAAGCCGCGATGTTTCAATTTATTCCATTCGCTATAAGCCAACCGATATCAAAGGTTATGCACGCCAAAGTGACTTCTGTTCGTCAAGTTGTTCGGTGTGCAAGCTTGGCCGTGATTACTCATCCAAATAATAACGGGCGAGCTAAACTAGCTTTTGTTCCACAGGGGTACACAATGAGTAGACCTTTTGTGCTCTCCTGTCGCAACTTAAGCAGTTAACAAAAGATGGCTTCCTTGAACAACATGTATGAAGCATCTTTATTTCTTCAATTTCATACACAAACATTATGAGAGACCATCCCTATTAAACATGCTTGACATTGATCTCTGACACGTACTTACCAAGTCACATGAATTTTCCTCGAGGCTGATGTACTGGGGAAAATGGTTAATCATCCCAACATCAGAGCAACACCTGTAACGAAGTTATAAAAGCCATGACGGTGACTTCGTGTTACGAGTGTTCTGTATGAAAGTTTGTATCCACCCTCCCATCTCAAAATAAATTTAACAAATACCAAATAGCCAATTCGAAGACGCTACCTTAACGTCATCACTGCCATCACAGGGATCTGGAGTGGACTGCTATTTCAGGATACTTGGTGTAATTTCTACGAGCCCTAGGCCTCATTGGATAGTATATAGCGTTAATTTGAACAATAACTGGGCCAGCGCATCCGCACGCTCACATTGAAATTGCATGCATGCACATTGAAGAAAGGCTGCAAATCAGCAAACAATGCTTCGATGAAACTGGGGCTGTGTCGTACTTGTTTCACAAACTTGTGCAAGGTATTTTCCACGGACGTCCGTGGTATTTTTCCCCTAAGAGTGCGGGGACCAGTGAAGGTATAAAAGTCTTGCATGCGACAGGCAGTCACCAGTGCCGTAGTCTGGTTCGGGGGGGGGGGGGGATTTCCCGGGAGCAATCCCCCAAGCTGTAGCCAGGCTCTTTTCAGGGGAAGAGTTCCCCGGAGGCGTTGCCCCCCCCCCAACTCCACCGGTAGTCACACGTTTATCTGTACAGAATGGCTAACGCGCCCTTGATGAAGCCAATGGCTTCAATGTAGGCTTGCATGTTATTCTCGCCTGCCTGCGGCCAAAACTGAACGAAGTCTGTTGATGTAACCAATTGCACTTACCCGCTAGCCACCTTCCTAAAACGCACGCGGTGGTCACTGTCAGGGTTTCCTGAGGGCGTGTATTCTTCAAAAGTTATGCATGTGTCCTCTCGCCACCAATCCATGGCTTCCCGGATTTTGGTACGCATTCCCTCTGAAATATTTTGAGAACAGCATTTTAGCGTGCTGGATTTTTTTAAGTTGATGATAATTTCATCAGTGATCGTTTGCCCCCTATAGGTAAAAGCCCACATCCAGCTTGCAGTATAAACATAATTATTACCGTGGCTTGGAGTGTCACAGTTCAAACGCGTGTGCGGAATGATACTTTGTAATCAACTTATAAGGATTATGTTCACACAGTTTTGAAAGCAGGTGAAATAACTTCCAGAAATTGTGAGAGATTAGACTCTCTGGTCATACTCTAATCTGGGGAAAGACCCAATCAGCTCATTTCTGTTTTGTTAAAAATAAAATATAACGTGCATTGGCTCAGCTTTTTAGGAATTCCAATTTTTGGATGATATGTTTTTGTCAGAGCGTGCTGTAAATGAAACAAATGCACATTCCAAGTGCGTTTTTAACTGGTCTTATAAGAGCCTGTTCGCAACGGTCATGTGACTTGGCTTGACTTCTGACCAATCAGAAGATGCAAACTTTCGGAGGTATTTATGAATGCTTACTAATAATGCAAATGATGATAATATTAGTTATTGGACGCTCGTCTATAGTGCAATCTGCACGAGATAATTGCTTTTAAGCTTTCTTAATAAAGTGAAGTAAAAGGGTCTATATTCACCGCCAAAGTTGCCATCAATCTCGTAGGGGATTATCGCCTGGGGCCATCTACTAGTTCGAACTGCTCGTCGCGGATGAACGTCTCCAAACAAAAAGCTGTAGGTGATTTCCTCCGCTTGATCGTCCGTGAGCATCATGTCCGACTGGAAGGCGCCCGGAGTTTCTGTCTGTTCAGGTGGGTCTGGATGTATCGACTCAGGGTGTGGCTGGAATTGGGTCCAATCAAAACCTGGTTTGCTTTATACTGCCGGCCAAGCAAAGCAATTGCCGCTTTGTAATTGGCCCAGTCTAATTGATTAGCATTTTAAAAAAAAATCAACGCTTCGGTTCATTATTAGCGTGCGTTCGATTAGCTTACACGGGGAAACGCAGACCTGGGGATGACCGTGTGTGCTGTGACAAAACAAGCGAGACGATTGGGACGCAGTTAAACACGAGTCAACTCGTGGAAACTCATCGAACACGCCAATTGGTCTGCATTTTCGAATGAGTCCATCCATACGCGTGCGTCGAGAATTTACAACTGTGTATATGTATATAAACGCTGAGGATGGTAGGGTTTTGGCATCACGATTTTAACAATATCTCATAACGGAGGTAATTAAGTACTGTTTCAAGCTTTGCGTCGGCGAGGGGCAAACTTTGTATACCGCGTAGCTAATAGAACCAACTTTGCACACTTCGCCACTGGCCAATTACAGTGGGGCCACTCGTCACATGCTTTCAACGATTTCCCCAAAGAACTGAATTATCTGAACTACAGCTCTAGAATGGATAGAGTCTCGCATTTGACCACTGACAACGTGTGGACCGGTTTGTAGAATGCAAAATTGAAGTTCCACTTTCTTGCAACACCGGTATAGCTGTCTCTTCGATAACTGAGTCTGTTCTATTCACAAATGAAGAATGAAATAAAACGCTAATAAAACGATCGTGACTCAGTACATCTTTGACCCATGAATTTAGAAACCACAGAACTGAGCACCGGAAAAATGAATCGCAAATTCTACTTGATTTGATGAAGTAACGACAAATATGAGAATGTGATATGAAATGTGGCAGGAGAAGAACTTGTTTTCACCCCGTGATAATCTACAGAGTTGTCTTTTGCGCCGCACGCAGACTTCTTAAATGTGAAGAAAATTAGGACCAGAAGTAGCCGCGTCATGGCTGCAGCAGATGATCCCAGAAGCCTGGTGGAACGTAAGTCGACAGCGTCGCTAGAGTGCAGTACGACCGCTTGGGAATTCTCATTAAGTGGGCTTGGCTTTAAATGCTCTTGTTCTCTTTGATGCGCCGCAAAAAATCGCCGTGAATAATAAAAAACCGGTAATTAGTTTTTTGCCCTGTTTTAGTGAATATTTATGATCATCTGCCAAGCTCCATGTCACAACACTGGCAGTCATCACGAATATCATTTGGAATGTTTCTAAGATAAAAAAAAAAAACTTTGAGCTCAACGAATTGGAGTTTGCTTTCAACTTTCCAGAGTATAAGCTTGTTGAAAAGTATAGTAAGAAGTTCCCGAGTCATTTTTTTCCTTTAGATTACGTGATGGGAATATTAAAAGATAAATATGGGGGTGTTTGAATACAAAACAAAGAAATGTATAATAAGGTAATAATGATAAGACTATTCAAAGAATCCTTTTGTATAATGCATCAGGATATTTACACTAAGAGTAACTGACATTGCCATTAATTATTTTATCAGTTGAAATAACTCCCAATCTTTGTCACTATTTGTATATTAATTCGAGTACCGCAACGCGACGCACGAGATTATTACCATTTCAGACAGTATTGAATTCTCCGCATAATTCAATTCATTTCGACGAAAAAATCAACAGTGGTAAAACAGGAGGAATTGGTATTACTGTAATGTTGTAGGTGTAATGGGCATGGGCGGAGATTTTTTGCTACACGCGGGGGAGGATTTCCTAAAGCTCAGCATGACCTCCATCCCCACGTGAGATCGTGATGCCGGAAAAGTTGCTGGTGCAGGCAAAGGGTGTGCATTGTCAGTGACTTGAAAGGGGGGGAGAGGTGATTATAATTATTGGTAATCCCCTCCCCCACGTCAAAAAGTGGGGGATATATATTCCACCCCCACCCCAGATCTCCGCCCATGGTAATGCGTAGATTCATGAGAAAAACTGCGGCACTCATGTGTAAAGAATGGAAGTAGAACAAGGAGTTTGTGGAAAGTACCACACGAGTCGAACTAACAGACCAGTACCGAATAGTTCCAAAACCAGATGCTAAACTAAACAACCGGAAAAAGCGCCGAACTTTGACAAAGGGCGCAACGTCTGCTTCGTGTAGTTTTGTTTTGTATTTGTCAGAAAATCGCAGGACTACTTTGTCTGTCTTAAACAACTCGTTTGCTATAATACACTTCATCGGCCCGCATTATACTGTTTGAACCCCCCCGGGAAAATTCAAATTTGGAAGAGAATATAAAATAAACGCGATCTCAACCAAACAACAGCTCACATTTCACTAAATTCTGTTTTCTTAAAACTGCTTGCTAAGTAACCACACGAAGTAAAATGGTTTGTACTTGTTTGGATTCGAGATTGTTTGTACGAGCTGACGGCCGGGGAAGAGGTTAAAACCTTCTTCTGCTCCCGGTTGCTAGTGGTTCGTGATAATTTAACGAAACGGGACTTAGAAGTTGTCCATTATGCAGATTCCAATATGGCGACTTGCTCGCACAAGACTGGGTGCGACGAATGAACAGGAAGATTTGACAATTTTCATTTGGTAGGCCTAAAGGTAAAAGAGGCATTAAAATAAACCAAACGTGTCAAAGTAAACCTTGCCTCTCAAGTTTGACTTTAAAACCAACCGTGTTGCCTTCCTTTGGACGTGGAGCAAACTTGGAATGGGCAATGCTGGTACGACTCGGTCAAAGTGCAGAAAGGCACGGATGTTTTCACCAATGAAGAAACGTAAGCCGTTAGCTGCACTTGAGATTTATGAAAGGTTTTAATTTCGCCGAGTAATGGGTCAGAAAGGAAGAACTTGAAGTGCTGTATGAGCCTCGAGATGGAAAAGTGAGGGTGCAATCTTCTCAGTAATGGGGGCTCCTTTGGTCGGAACTGAATTTCGCCGGTTCACGAAAGACTATGGGCGACAAAATGACAACTTCCGACCAACATGGCTCTTTTCAACCGATGAGGGGTACTTCTGCTCGAGAGCCATCTGCCAAACATGTCTTTGTAATCTTAATCATTTTAACTTGTCGTGACCTGATATTTGCACAAAAGTTTGCTGTAGTGCTGTGAAACTGACCTGACCCCCAACAATGCTGCAGATTTTTTTAGCGTACAACACCGCAAGAACGGCGATTTTAAATTTAACAATTTGGTCCTATTGCGGTATCTATACCATTTGGTATCTATAGCAACTTCTATAGATGTCAGTTGGTATCGATACAAGTTATCCTTTCAGCTCTAGTCTCTAAATACATGAATAGCATCGACTGGCATGCTTGAACAAAGGCAATACATTTCTCGCAGATACTGCGGTACACAATTGCCAAAGCCGATCGATCAAGTCCAATGGGAATCATGTTGGTGGTCCTGGGCGGGGGTTCCAGGCAAGCTAAGTGACACAGCCTACGAACGTCTCGTTGACCACGCCTACCATCACTCCACAACTACCCAGCCCGGTACAACTACTCCAACGATTAGTGGTAGATGCGGTGAGTTGGGTTTTCATACAATATTTGTCCTTGGGTATCAAGACCTTCCAACCCCGCATTCGGCATTGGTTAATAATACGGGCGTTTCCCAATAGCGCGCCTCCAAGACTTTTGCAACGTGTTGGTCAAGAACAGTGCGCAAAATCTGTCGACCCGATGCACGTTTGGAATTAAAGGGTCGACAGATTTTGCGCGTTGTGGTTGGCCAACGCGTTGAAAACTTTCTGAGGCGCACTATTATCAGAACCACAACTAAAAGACAGACCATGCATTAACCTGTATGTTGTCATCGCAAACTTTCCATGACTTCCACTATTAACCCTTAAAAAGTTAGGCCTCAAAATCTATGATACATGTATCTGTCAAAGGACATTATAATGTTTTAAAAGTTTCCTAAATTGAATAACTTATGACATATGCAGAGGGAGTTGAAGGAACATGTGGAGGGTTTTTCTTTGCCGACTCTGGATGTGTAGCATCCGTTAATTATGGACACGAGGTGTACAATGACGACAAGGAGTGTGCATATCTCATTCGGGTAGGACACCATTTTCTGTCCCATTGTTTTCATCGCGTAGAATCAATACAAAAATTCGTTCAAGTTCTCGATAGAATAATTTAAAAGAAGCTGTCTTTGGCTCGATATCAACCCCTGACGGTGTCGTTCCAGACAGTTTGAGATACAAAGTGAAATATGAAGAGTTTCAGTAAAAATATGGTTCTCTCTGTGTGTTCCGTCTTCCGTCAAAGTCCAATTTGTGGTTCAGAAATCGTTTGCAACTATTTTAAGCGTAAAACTCCCTCGTATTTAAAACCTTTTCTTTCACCAGGCCCACTTCTCTTAAGTTAGTTGTGAACGTTTACGTTTTTGCTTTCCTGTCTGATAATTTGCTCTCGATTTTGTGTTTTACTTCTATTATATAGCCGCGCAATTTAATGCTATATCAGTGCGTCAAATTTACTTGGCTTCAGCTAAAAGGGTGCATGTGTGACTGGGAAATGCATGAAGCCGCTGATTAATGACTTTGGACGAGTATGTTAAACAACTAAAGTCATTCAGGTGGCCTTTTCGCAGGTTGAGGCTGGTAAACGAGTGGAGCTGCGCGGGGAAGACAGGAGGAAGAGGAGACGTGCGCGTGGGACATGTTGCAGGTGGTTCCCAGCCAGGTTGCTGGCTCAGTCAGGTAGGAAATGTACAGACAGCTACGGGGGCAGAGTCTAACACCATTAGGAAAATCGTACATTCGATTGTTGATTTTTTTTTAGAGATTGTTCATCCTCTCAGCATCCTGTTTTTATACATAACTCTAAAATGGACGATGATCGTGCTTGAAGTTGCCCAACGATTCCCGAAGAATGCTCCTAAGCCTATGTCTCAAAAATTGATGGAAATGAAAACTTTATCTGTCAAAATGCCAAATTAATTGTCACCTAGTCTCAAATAAAAGAATTTCGTTTTTTTAAATTTCAAAACTAATGATCCGTTGTCAGAAAGCAACCAAACATACGTTTTGAAAGATCGTTGACTTTGATTCCAATCGAATACACGTAACAGAACTTCGAATGAGTCTATTGTTATGCAATACTGCCACGTAAAATGTCGATATCTCGGTATCGATGATAATGTCTGAATGAAGATTGAGAGATCAAAAAAATTAGTGAAAGGACTGTGAATCTGTTTGCCGTATGACAGGATGTGCAGCGAAAGCCCTCCAATTGGGTCCTTTGTGTCTGTCGACAACACCATATGACTGTCAAGATGATCAGCGATGCCCTCCCCGGTGGCAGGGGCTTCGCGGCAAGCTTCCTCGCCATCAGCCTTGAGTAGCTTGTGGGGGGAAAGAAATTGGCTCAGTGGAGTCTGAACTTTTCTCCATGACAAAGTTCCAATTGAACTCATTCTGACACATCATTCCACTCATACAATGTCTTCAATTCACTTGTTTAATTGTAAGCGAAGGAAGTTGCTATCTCCGAAATTGTCGTCATCAAAATATGTTGCTGCTACTTCCATTCATTTTCTCAAAGCCCACACGTATAGCGTTAATACAAAAATGATCGGGCGAAAAAGTACGGATATAGAATCCAATGTAACCTTTCTTTGGTAATGTTTTCCACTGAGTGATTGGGCGTTAAGATTTTGAGAAAGTGTCCGAGCACAGAATCCGAACTAGGCTTTAATTTTACCTTTACATTTATTTTGTGGACGAGAAGGCCCACCATTTAGCCATTTAATGTGAGAGATCCATCTTATTAAGTGAACGATTATTCCAAAAATCTTTTCTAACACTGGTAAAAACAATTTGAAATTGGCCAAAACGAGACAGAATATAAATGTAGGCCAGTCATTTTTAAACAAACGCAATTCGTGTAATTGTCTAGCACTGGTAAAAACAATTTGAAATTGGCCAAAACGGGACAGAATATAAATGTAGGCCAGTCATTTTTAAACAAACGCCATTCGTTTAATGAGAGGCCGCTATACATCTTGCATTTGGCCTGTTTGATTAGCGGCATCCTATTAATTAAAATATACTGTAACTAAGCTCAATACAAAACAAAAGCAATCTAGAGTTCGTTACCGTACCTTTTGTCAAAAAGTCCCAGAATTCTTCTTACAATTTTGAAATACTTTTCGTCAACGCCAGTGTACCCGCCGTCATGTCCAAGCTGCACCACATTTTGAAGTTTTTACAGCGTAACATAATACTAGAGAACATAGTACAGAATTATTGCTAAACCATTCCTGACCTAATTATTTACAAACAAAAAATGTTGCTAGTCGTCTGCATGTTAACAAGCGCGTTAACGATATCCAGACACGCATGAGAGTTACGCGCACTCGCCAACAATGCCATTGATAATAAAAATCAATGAACAACGCGTTTTCCAAGTGTGACGTCACTTCTAATCAGTTTAACCACGCCCACTGCACCTTGAGGCACATGGAATCATAGACCCAGAACTTTACGCGCAACTTGAGTACTCATCCAATAAAGGTTTGAAATCAGTGGTGCGTGCGCGTGTATGACGAAGTAACCTACGAACCTGATGACAACAAAAGAACTAAAATTTTATAAAGCAACATGTTTGGACTCACATTCGTGAGAACACACACCCGACGACTATATGTGTAGATGCAAACAAAATGTCGATGCTTTATAGTCAAATGACCGAAGACGACCGAGAACGAAAACAGCGTGAGAAAGGTAAGCGTAGGTCACAAATAGAACAAAGCCTAATTGTTTTACGGGATTTTGTAGGAATTTGAGATCGAAATGCAATCATTGGGAACAGCAGTTTAGGAGATGCTTTGACACACTGAATTCCTTGGAGAGTCTGCAAAAACATTAAGCTGTTTCTTGTTTGTTTGGCACAAGGTGAAATTAGTGAGGGACCTGCCATTTGTCAAAAGGTGTTTTTTGTTTTCCATTCCCGTTCATGGCTGCCAGGTTGAGGCCGGTGAACAAAAGAACTGCCCTGCATGATGGTTACCGCGCAAAGGCTCTATTGATTACAAGAGCCCCTCGAGGTTCAAGCAAGGCCAAATTTCTTTCCAAAATGGTTTTTTAAAAAGCCATTCTGGTTCGGGTCGGATTTGATGCCGTATCGGTAGTCATGGTAATGTTAGCTGTCGAAAGCCCTCGCAGCTGATACTCGGTAATGGATCCTTTAACATGGCAAGGGACCATTGAATAAACGTGAATTGCAAACCCTCGATAGAATTCTATAGATAATTGCTTTGTACAATATTTCTCCCCGTCTGTAGGCTGGAAAAGCAAAAGCACGACCTTTGACCTGGCCCACCCCTTCACCCACAACCCAAGACTGATGTCACCTTCTAGCTTCCGATCTCCGCCCAAAGCCCCGGCACTCTCCGGTGAGCTCGTATCATTCGATCATGAGGCAAGTATTGGCGGCATGGACTTGCAATGTACTGGTGTCCGTACCTCTACACCAGACACCCAGTCTTCAACATCGTCATCACTGATGAGAGGTCAAACAGTTTCACCGGAAGCTCGCGTCTCTCCAGCGTCTGAGAGTCAGTCTCGAAGCCAACTGCCGTACACATGGGATCGAACTTTTTTGCGGGAGGATCAAAGCCTGTCTCCGCAAGATCACAGCTTCTCACCAGAAGAATTCTTCTCCCTCGAAGTTCGTAGCGTTTCGCTGGATAATCAGATTTTCTCACCGGAAGGTCAACCTTCTTCACCCGAGGCGAATTGCTTTTCACCACAAGGTCAAACCATATCGCCAGGAGATGCATCCTACTCCCCAGACAAGGAGATCATTTCTCCAGGAGGAGACTCCTTTTCACCGACCACAGACAATCAAGTCGTATCACCAGGAAGCCAGACATCACAACCCCAGGATCAAACTTCATCAACAGAAGATCAGGTCTCAATACCGACAAGACCTTGTCGCTCCTCACTCTCTCGAGCAAAGGAGTGCGAGTTCCGTCAAGCTGAAAATGAGAGTGGTATCTCTTTGTTCTCAGACACAAAGTTCAACACAACTGAAGAGAACGTTGGTGAGGAGGAATCTCATAAGTCGGTCTCAGACTTCTCTGATGGCTCGTCTTCTGAGCTGAATTGGTCGCTCAGTGCTAGCTACTCTAGCAGTGCGTCGTCACGAAGTCAAAGCGATCAGGGAGAACGATCGTTGAGCGCAGACGTCATTGAGACAGAATCGGCCTCCGTGTGCGCCAGACGACGGCGCCGAAGAAGGAAGATTTCTGTTTCCAGGGCGTCTACAGCTTCGCCAGACGGAACACAAGTCGTGTCCAGCAACTTCTATTTTGGAGGTTCGTTTACCGGCAACGGAACCTACACCGCCAACTTGAGTCAATGCTCGGCGGAAGTTTCGTGCATTCTGGCTGGGGCGCCACCATGTGGTCGAAATAACGTCGCCCGTTCACCCATCGGCCAAATCAAACGTTGCTGTGGTTACCGCAGTGACCAGGCAGACGAAGTGATGAACTGGGATGATTTCCGTGCTCCGGGAAAAGGCAACTTTCAGACACCAGTCAAGAGAAAGTATCTGACTCCCTTCTATCCCCACGGTAATTCTTCGTGTAATGCTTCTCACTGCTTGCAACGCAGGCGGCGAGGCTTCAGACCGCCTCGCTTCAGTCAACAGCAAAGTTCAGAAGCTTCCACCGAATCCTACAATGCCGCATGGCCAGCTCTTCCTAGCTGCCAGTCTCCAAAACCAACGGAAAATCATCTCGACGACCCCGCTATCGTGTCCATCGGGACGACCGATGAAGATAAAAGCACACCCTGCCCACAAAAGATCGAGACTGTGAGTGTCGATTCCCGCGCAACTCAGCACGAGAACAGGATCATCTCCTTCCTTCTCAACGGCGCAGTCGGCCATCGATGCGTACATCCAAATGTTTCCTCGACGAGATTCGATACTCTGCTGCAAGATCCAGCCGTTTTATACGCGTGCCGTCAGTACGATACAAACGCGACCCTGCCGTACCGAGTCTTGGAGAATCGATACGCCTTGCCGGTACAACAACAATATTGTCGCACTCTACCAGTTGGAGACGACCCGGCGATTCTGGCTTTAGGAGCACCGATGTTTTCCGTCTATGCTGGAATGCCAACGTACATGTACATCAACGGATACTGATAAAGCCTGGTGCTTAAACCTCAAAATTGTTTGTTTTTAAAAGACAAAATTTTTAAGGATGAAATCACATTTAGAGTATGCTGTGGGCCTACATAGCGTGCATAAATTTGTAACCTGTACCACAAAAAATAATATCTTTTGCATTAGAATGTATATTAGTGTGTATAGCTTGTCTCTTATCTAGCCAATAGAACAGTTTCGCTTTCAAATGTACTCAGTTTTTCCATGCTACTTTTTTTAATTAATATTTTTTTTTTAATTTGATGAAAACCAGTGAAGGTACATGTAACTGTAGAAAAATGCTTGAGTTTGGCACTTTGGGTTAAAATGAAAATGTTACACGAGAAGCTCAAGACTACGATCAACTTTACAAGCAGCATTGTCTAAAGGCATAATAAAGCATGACATAGGTTTACTTCGACGTGAGCGACTTTTTCTCTCAGTTTTCTTTACCTTTTATTCAGTATACCTGTATTCAGTGTGCATGCAGGGGCGGATCGAGGAAATATCGGGGGTGGGTCAGGCAGGAAATTATTATTAATATCTCATTTTTGCAGACAAGCGGGAACGATGCTATCTTGTTTTCATACTTACTTTAGTCATTTTATACTAGTATTTCCCCATTGTTTACCTTTTTGTCTGAGAGCATGGGGTGATTTTGAGCAACACCCCCCCCCGTTCAATCCGCGTCTAGATCGGGGTAGTTAGGGAGGGCCGTGCTTTCTGGGTGGGCCTTGGTTCGCTCATGGTATTTTCTGTGCTTTTTGTTTTCTTCAAGTTTTGAATGGGGAAGTCTAGGCATAGGACTCGACCGCACAAGGAGCTTAAACACCCCCCTCCATCATGCCCACCCATGCCACCAGGCCACGCCCCGAACGCGTTTCAAATTATTTGGGTTTAGGCTTTTAAGGTACCAGTCTAGAACGCCCCTTATTTGTTTAAGCCAGAGGGGGTCTTGACCCAGACGGTAATAAGACTCCTTGAGAGACGTGTCTCACGCGTCACAGGGCTAGAGAGTGCTTGACGAGACTACTACCATGTGTGCGGTCTATCATAAGTTGGCATCATCGCTTTGACTAGTTTGAGCAATATCGACGCGTGTCGTCGGGTTGTGTTGGTGTCTTGTATTTTTACCCCAGCACATCGATTTCCTCGGCTTCGGAAGACCTGGCTCGGCCCTTGACGTGGAGTAGAATCCTCAGGTTTGGCGAGAGCTAGCTTTGCGAAGAGCTGTCGAAATCCTGCTGTCGACAATGGCTTTCTCGAGAGTTGTGATTCTACTTTGTATCGTGGCAGTTGCACTTGCTAGTAAACACAAAACAAAGGTACGTGTATACGGTGTATGCACATTGGTAATTGTCATGATTGTGCCGTCTGGTCAGGGTATAATCACTTTTTAGTAAGCCCTATCATCAGTTCTCGATGTTTCCTCTGCAAAGTCTTAGATATTCTCTTAAATATTTCATTTTGAAAAGAGTTCTATATCCGGCCACCACGAATCTTCGAGTGTACTATAAACAAGCTTTAAAAATGACTTTTATACCGACTTTTCATCAGACAAATTCAGTTTTTCCTAAGCGGAATTTGTTTAATAGACAGTCAATACAAACCATGATCGTGATGATGAGACCATTCCTTCCTCTATGGTGAGATGGAATTTAGTTATTTGTGATGGCCAGATGCCAAACTCTTGCTATCATTTTTACATTCCTGGAAAGTTTGGAAACGCTGTTCAGAAATTATCGACTCCTCTAAGCTCTGTTTGTGTGTAATGGACTGATTCTGAGTTTCCCTGACTTTTTAATGTCAAACTTCAGTTATTTCAGCTGGGTTACAAAGTACAGGTTCTACTTGTCCCAAGTACATGTTGGTCATAATCCATGACCTCAAATATTTCCTTGGTTTTTAGTCTTCTGACAGGTATGTTCCATGAACTGCTCAGAGAAAAAGTTGGTAAACCTGTCTGAAACATTAAAACTAGTTATTGTATTTGGAATTTTAGTTGCTTTGAGCATAGAGCAGCTAACCTCTGAAGAATTCCTTCAAGTGGATACCTGGAGTCTCTGTCATGTCTACCTTCATAGTTGATGTTGCCCCCTCTAGCTCGGTGTAACCTGTTGTGGGTCTTTGACTTGCCATGGTATTGTTCAGGTAATGGTCTGACTAAGCCACGGATTAGGTGGTCTTTGTGAAGCAATTTGGATGTCTACAAAATCATTGGCCAATGATTACACCGCTGCTCAGTGCAACAAGGGAACCACAGGCTTGAGCGGCCGTTGAATTGAGTTGAAGCAGCTACTTTGAGGATACCGTGCACATATGGGGCCAATAGGTACATGTATCCCCTCACATGTCCAATCCCTATACATACACTAGACTATTGTTACCTAACACATCCCCCAGAAGTCTGTAAGAATTCCTGAGATTCCGATCAAACAATGACCAACACAAAGGCGGGGGGGGGAGGTTCTCTCCGCCCCATATCTTGCATCATATGAGTGTGAGTAGCTTGAATTTCCTTATCAGTTTCTATTTCATGCTGTGCAGTGTGCATGTCTTCTGGAGTGAAACATATCCCACCAGATGAAGATGCACTAGGGGAGGATTTCTATTGAATCCTCAAAGAATACCATGAACAGACCCTGCTTAATACCTTCTGCCCAAACTCTATGGTTTGAAAAATTCGACGTAAGTGTTTTAAAAGTGAATACTTCAGTGTTTTCAGTGCTAAATTTGACTTTGGGGACAATTTTTTTTTGCTTTCAGATGGCTAATACATGTAGGTCACTTTAGGGAAAATTAGTAGTGTCCATTACTCGTACTTGTTTCCTGAATCCATTTAGAATTTGCTATCCAAATGCACTTTTCCGACTCTTTCAAGAAGCCTTTGATAAGTGAGCACATCATTATTCCTTCAAAATCTTCCAACTGCCCCCATGGTGAAATTTGACACAGCCTCAGTCCTCCAAAATCCTCCATTATTTTTTTTTAATATGTTCCTTGGAGGGATGACCTTTTCCTTCAGAATCCTCAGACAATTCCTGTCATGAAGTTGAGGCAGTGTGCATGATAACAGAGCAGCCTGGATGATTTCAAATACCATCCAGGTCTGAATTTACATGTATGCACGTCTGAGTACAAACAATACAAGGTCTAACGTGAGACCTTGGCACAGGACATCCTTTGTCACATTTTTCTCCTTTTTATTCTGCTTCAATTCCCCCAAACCCCTCCAAAACTGCCCAAAGGATCTTGGAGGGATTGAGGAAGGTTGGGGTTAAATGTAAATCAATTATCAGAATAAACTTGTCTACTACTGTCTACATTTTTTCCAGTGCTATATTTATCTTGATTACATCATTTGGCCCAACCACCAGACCACAGGTGCCTTGAAGCATTCCCAGATTCCCACCAAGGTCTAGATCTGGTCTTCAATCACTTTGATCGTTACCCCATTTGGATGAGAAGCTGAATATTTTAGTGTAGAAATTATTCTACTGGAAAAGGTTTTCCTCTGGGCGATACTAGTGTATTCTAACTGTGTAGATTCTTAGTTTAGTATGTCTTGGGTTGAAGGGACTTGGAATAACGAGATCAGCAAGAGTTTTAAAATAAAAGATGATCTTGCAATTTCTGTGGATTGATGGGAATAATTAGTGCAGAATCAGTTGGGGCAAAATGCCTTTTTTGAAAATAATGCCATGAATAAACATGTACATGTATGTGAAAACCAGTCTTAAACTGTGCATAATTTAATAATTTTGTTAATTTTTAAAATTAATTTCTCATTGTTGGCCAAGTATTTGGCTGGCCATCTGCTCAACACATGGGCCTTGTTTGTCACTTATGCAGATGTAAACCACAGTAAGAGGTCATGGCTAGGCTCCTAGTGAATTTGGTTTAGCTTCCTTCCGCAAGGAAACAATATGGCACTGTCGATGCCCTCCCCCATGGTAGATTTCCCTTCCAGAACTAAAGAGTTGTGGTTCTTGTCAGAGGCAAGAATTAACCACACACATTCTGATTTTATTTAACGAAACCTTATTCACTGAGATGGTTTTGCTGTTCTTTTAGCTGGTGACTTTAAGAGTCTAGAGAGTTCCTGCACGTCTATTGCCATGGCAGCCAGCTAAATCTCCCCACAGGGCACAGTGGGACACTTGGGCTCGGCAAACTTGGACCCAGCGGGCTGCTCGCAGGGGTCAAGCAAAGAGGTCAATATTTGATTCGACTTGACCCTAGTCCGCTCAGTCTTGCTGTGTCAGATTTGGGGCTAGTCAACAAATTCAAGAGGAATGGTAAATTCCACAGAAGGAATTGGACTAATCCAATCTGTAATTCTCCATTGAAAACGATCTGTTTCACCAAAGAATATCCGTCTTTCCTTAAGATAATAGATGGAGATGCAATCCTGAAATCTGCAATATTTTATTGATGTTAACCAGAAATTCTGTCATACTTGTTAATGTCTTCTATCCATCAAGAAAATAAAAAAGGAAGAAACTTTAGAAACCTCATGAACTTCAAGGATAAATCACAAGAGACAATGTGAATGAAGTAATTAAACGAAATATTTTAAAAAGTATCAAACTGTTGAAATAAATTGCATATTGAATACAGAAAAGAAATTATATAATTTAAAGGATTGTTTCATTTATTTAAAAAAAGCTCCTAGGGCAACCTTTTATTTTAAAAAGGGGGTCCAATTTGTTGCAATATTAAGGACATTGCAACTGTGTAAGGTCATTACAGAAACCAGGCACTCTGGTCAGTGGTAGAGTTCACCACAAGCCCCACAAGTCACTTAGTCTTAGACCAAGTAACAAGCTGTGCAAGTGAGCTGTGACAACAGCTTTCTATCTTCCCTGTGCTGAAGTGCGCCCTCACTGGCAAAAGAAAGACAGACGGTGCTAAGTTTTCCAACCGGGTTCTTGCACGCATTCGGTGTGCACGCGAAGACCATATATTCCAGACTAAATGCATTGCGCATACTCAGCATGCTCTGCGTCAAATGTGCAAGTTGCACGCCCATGCAGTGAGTGCACACCAAATGACTGTCAATTTCATTTCAAAACACGTCCTCTTTTGTTCCTGCTCGGAGCGGAGTTGCCATTGTTCACCCTTACACTTATCACTGGTCTTGAGGGATTTTCACCGAACTGTGCAAAAAGACTTGTGATGGACTCATATGCAAATGTGGCCATTATGACATTTAAAAACAGCACATGTTACAATTTCACATCCATTCTGTATACATGTATTTGCCAGGTCCCTTATTTTGCCACTTACCATGAAAATCAATCAGACTTGGCAATACATACCGGTATCTGGCGAAATTAGGGACCCAGCGACTATACGGTCATGGACTTTAGACTCTATAGATCCAAACAACCAGCCACGTGAGACATTGATCATTCTTCTTTTGCAGCATCAGCAGATCAAAGCTGCAAGGCACGAGATTAGAAATGCGAAGAAAGCCTTGGAGTCGCTGACGTACACAAAAGAGGAGCAGATCTACAGCATTGACGGGTACCAGGAGGAAAATGAGGAGAGCGTGAATGACGTCAGTGGTAAGAAGGAACCAAACATCTGAACTGTCCTCCTCCCTTCCCCTGAAAGTGCCCCAGAGAAAGGGGCCAGATTTGGGCCCAAATAACCAATCTTAGAGACCACTTTTCAGGAAGCAGGTATCAGTGGTTTAGCCACAGGTGCATCTGAGCATCATTCGGACACCCTTTAGGCCGTACAATGTCCAACCTGGACGCCCTATATTAACTAAATGTGGACACCCAGTTTTCATTTTAGGGCTTAAAACCTTTTGAGTATCACTGAAATTGAAGGGGAAAACCTTGCTGAAATGTACTTTGGAGCAACCTTTCCACCGGGTGTGGATCTTTTCAACAGAAGTCTGGTATCCATCTTCAGAAATCTTGTCTTTAATGATTCCATGAAGTCATGGATCACAGTCTGAACTGATCAAAATGACACTCAAATGCTGGCATTTTTGTATCAAAGCGTCACATAATGCAACAACCAAGCTTTGACCATCATGCATATCATTTAGTAGAAAAAGTTTAACTTCAGTGCAGTTCTTTCCAACACATCCGACAGGCCAGTGTTTTAACCTCTCTGTTTAACACCCCCTCCCTCCAACGGTCCCACCCACCCTCCCACCCCAGACAAGTGCCACACCTTGCAGTGTCCACCGGGCGAGACCTGCTATGTGGACGGCAATGGCGCCCCCTACTGCGACTGCGTGGAGTTGTGTCCCGAGGAGGAGAATGACCCGTTCATCCAAGTCTGCAGCACCACCAACGTGACCTACCGCAGCCAGTGTGAGCTCTACCGGCTCCGCTGTGCCAACCCAACAGAGATGGATGTGGAGCAGCTCGATTATTTTGGCCCCTGCAAAAGTAGGAAGCCCTCAGTCTTCCATTTTTTAAGTTTTATTTTCGGCTAGGTGACAAAAGACATACATGTAAGGTTGTCATCCAGGTTTTTGAAGTTATCACGAGCGCCAATCAAGAGGGGCACAAACAAGCATTTGTGTGTTGTGTGCCACGTGAGGAAAATCCTTAAAAATGTCATGTTTTAGTTAGCCTTGGTGGCACATTTTTGTCTCACTTATTTGAAAAGTATTTTGATGCCGTTTTGGTTTTTATTCTAATGTAAATTTTGATCTTCATGAGCAGTGATCTCATTCCAGGAAAGAAAAACTCAATGTTGCATTCATTGTGCACACAAAAAATGGTGGATTTTTAATATGTTGCTATTCAAAATTTGCCTTTGTGTGGTGATTCACTGTTGTTTCCTTAAATGGCAATAAGTCAGTGAGCAACCCTTTTGTGGAAATGTTTTGAGTTCACAAATAATGGAGCAATACTTCCTCATTCGTACCGCAGTCATGGAGCAGTGCAACCCGGCCGACCTGGTCATGTTCCCGGAGCGCATGCGCACCTGGTTCTTCGAGGTCATGAAGGAGCTGTCAGGGTGGGCTGAGCAAGAGGGCGGACTGGACGAGGAGGAGCGCAGAGTGGAGAAGGAGGCTGAGGCGGAGACTAAGCCCTGGCGACGCCCCCTGCACTGGAAGTTCTTCAACATGGACATTGCACCGAACGACTTGTGAGTGGATTGCAGTATGAGTCTGGTCTCATCAGACCACTTCATCATCTGGGTCATTCCATGAGGTCGGGGCACAATTTGTGACGGCGTCCATTGTTACGTAAAAATGAACAGCTATTTCCCTGCACGTGGATTCCAAATTATACATCTTGCAAGGCTGAATACAGAGGTGTGTTATTTCTACAAAGTAAATGACCTACTTGTCAGGTCATGACAGGTGGTAAAAGTTACCCATGTAACAAGGACACCGTCACAAATTGTGCCCAACCTCATGGAATGACCCATTTACTGGACTCTGCAACAAACCTTTCTTCAGACATGCATTCAAAAAAACTTTACTGGGAGTGGACAGGCAGGTTTGAACCTTGGCTGGGTAGGGACAGGAAGATATTTCAGTTCTAGATGACATCCTGTGGTGAGAGAGTAGTTGATAGCATGCCATCTACTCAGGTATTATCTGTGTGAGCCTTGAGTGCCACCAAGAGAGGGCGCAATTTTCCCAGCAACGGAGGCTCCTTTGGTAGTAACTGCCTTTCGCTGGTTCAAGAACAACTGTGAAAGGCAAGTGTTGCAGTCGCATAGCTACCAACAAAATGAACACTCCCGACCAACATGGCTCTGTTTCAACCAGTGAGGGGGTGCTCCTGCTCAAGGCGGATAGGAAGAAATGCACCTGACAGTTTATACACAGTTTCAGATATGTTGAAAACTGACAATCTCAACCCTGTTGGTCTAAGTGGAGTGATACAGGTTTATGACAGACTTTGCACTGTTCCCGTTGAAATGCTAGCAGAGCAAGTACTTAGGTCACATCTTGATTTGTTTCTGTTTCTCCCTCAGCCACTTGAGCACAGCAGAGCTGAAGCCCATGCGGGCCCAGCTCCTTCCCATGGAGCCTTGCACCGATGCCTTCATTGCCAGCTGCGACACCAACGACGACGACCTGATCTCTATCGTGGAGTGGGGCAAGTGCATGGGACTGAATGATGGTGAGTAGCGTCAATCTTGATAGGGCCAGTTGTGGCTCCGACTGATCTGACGCGATGCCACTGGCACAGTCGCACCACCCTCATGCATGTTTTGGCATCTTGGCAAATCCGAAATACCGTACTGGTCGAAGGGACGCATAATATGCACACATCACCTGCATTAGAGTGTGGTGTCATTAGAATAATAATGTTAAGCTTCGGTTGCCAAATTAGTCCCTTCTCATTGAAGGTCTGTTAAATACATGAATTTGCCAAGTGTTGAAAGCAAACTTGCCAAGCAAAAAAAGGCCACTAGCCAACAACATATTGTTATTCGTCTGGGCCTCGAACTGGACCAAGGGAGGGAATTATTTTAATAGCAACGAAGGTTCCTTTAGTCGGAACTGAATTACGCTGGTTCACCAACGACTATGAGATGCGTGCCTTGCTTCACGTCGCTACCAACAAAACGAACCCTCCTGACCAACCCGACTGTTTTCAACTAATGGTAAGGTGCTTCTGCTCGAGGCAGACTGCTTGCGGGAATAGATGTTTCTGGCAACTTTTTGAAGAAGGGGGCGTGACTCCTTTGGGGGCGAAGCACTCAATACTGGCAGACTACAAACCCTCAATACTGAAGCGGGTCAGTTCTGAGTTTCATGAAAACAGGCAATTGTTTGCTTTCCCTGTTTTCATTTGTCTTTTCTTTCCATTCAGTTTTCTTTGTTTTCCCATATTTTCTAAAGCAAGTGTCCCCTTGCCCATGATTTTGCCAAGTTCTTTACTTTGTTTTACAAGCGTTCCTTTTTTTAATTTCATTTCAGATGAGATCTTGTATTAGACTACGGTTGATTGACTCAGAGATAAAGAAAGCGTGCTACCTTGCTGTACAACTCAAGATCATGGTGCTACTTTTTCAATCCGTCTTCCTTTTGCCAACTGTTTTGGTAAATTTAGAACAAAACTAAATCATGTTGTTGATGCATGTGAGAAACTGGTCAGTGGTTTTGAGAGAAAACCTGAACTAGATTTTGACGTAATAACTCCTGCACATATCGCATAGTTATTATATTTTGGTGCTTGAATTATCAAGATTACACATACCTCGTTACTGATTTCAATGTTCATATTTGAACACATCGTGCCTTGAATTCTTGTTAGTGTATATAAATAATGGTTGCAGATCGTAGCCTGTTCACTGCCAGTTTTATCAACAGTTGCCACTTTTTTTTTTTTACCAACCATTGTTTACAATTTCTGGAAAGCTGTAGATATTCGGTTGCAGGCTGCCTCTGTCCCTTCTTGATGATTGACGTAAACCTGATTATGTGCCTGTAATAACTGTATCCTGTGTTTTTTTTTTCAGTCAGGCAGATACCATGTAAATCACTGCAAATCGTGGCTTTTTTCATTCACTAAGCAAAGAAACAAATGGATAATATTTTATCAGTGTGGGTACAAATCACTTCTGTTGAAAAAATTTCACGTCTGCTCCACAGTCGTTTTAAACACCAATTTTTCACAAAGAATGTGAAAGTAACTTTGCAATAAGCATTTCCGAGATAAATTTGAATAAAATCTGGCACACTGAGCTATCTGATCATAAACGTAACAATTTGAATTCCCCAGACTAAAGACGATGTTGCTGTACCATTTTATTCGGGGCAAGCTTTTGCATAGCGACCACCATCTCTGGAATGGACTGGTTCCTTTGTGCCCTTCTTATCCATTGAAAACAGTGCATTGGTGCAACGCGTCTCTCATGTAACTAAGCAAAAGCTTGCCCCGAATCGCGAGGTATAGCAACGGTGTCCTTTGTATGGAGAATTCATATTGGTAAGTTCACGTGAATTCAAAGAACTCAGTGTACCAGGTTTTATTCAAATTGAACTCGCAAAAGGTTTATTAAAGCAAATCAATACAGTTATTTTACGTCGAGAAAAGGGTATGGAGAGCCTAAGGTAAAAAGTATCTTGCCTTTTTTCCACCTTTCCAATTTGAATAAGACAATCACACATCAGTGGATTCCAGGCTTTCGTTGAGGAATTTACTATAGAAAGCAAATAATTAAAAGGAACAGATCTTAGAATCAACAAGTTGATAGAATGGAGGTGGCCCTCTTTTAGACTGGTTCCTCGACCCAAGCAGTTCTGGACTAGGTCAGTTAAATTTATATTAAGCTTCTGTCCAGTTTTTTAGGGGTCATAAAATGAAGTAGCCATTTGTGAGCTTTTAAAACAGATTTTAAGATGTAGATTTTCAAGTGTGTAGATAATAGAGGTTTTTAAACTCATTTTCTAATGACAGATTCATCCCTTCTGACAGACGCACTTGGAAATATCTGCCGGTCCTATCACTGAAGAAAATGTAACACTAAGTACACATAGTGCCTTCCTTGCCAATTGTATTTTTACAAAATGGCTTCGACTACTTCCTGGTCTTATTTGTAGGGATATTTCCGGCTGAACTATCCAAAGTTCCACTTGTCTGCATGTAAGCATTTTGTCAGTTTCTATACTTAATTTGGGCCAAATCGAAACGGTCTTTTTGACTTCAAAACCATCTCAGACCAACAGGAGGTACTTTCTAGTGCATGTTGTTTCATCACCGTTACGATCTTGGTAATGATATTGTGTGCTGTCTTTTTTTTTTAATCTATAAATTAAAGTTTCGCTACGCTTAGGTAAATAAAAGTGCAGCAAGAAAGATAGTTGTCTGCTTTTTTATGTTTAATATTTGCACCACTTTTTATTATTGTTCGTCACCTTGGAGATTTTTTTAACAGACCATAGTTATCTAAAGCAATGCTTTGTTTACTCTATGCCTATTTCCGCTCTATTGGAGTAGCATCCAAGAGGCAGTTCTGACCTGGGGGTGGCCATGTGTTCTGTGCGTCAACAAACCAGATTGTGGGACGAGGTTGAACATGAGTCTTCTCAGTGAAGCTTGATTCCATCCCAATGTGGTCGTAATTGTATATTGACAACGAGTGTAGTTGTGCACAATTTTTCCACCCTAATAGCGCCGGAATTATTCAGATCATCTCACAGACGGGGGACTGATTCTGCGTCGCAGAAGTTCTTGATTGTTCCATGCCCTGTCTTATTGAAATTTTGGATATTCGTAGAGACATTCACTATGAGTATATTGGTAACGGTTGAATTCAATCCAACATTGGGTTTTGTTTGTGGTGATGTGAAGTTTTGGTCTCACATGTACTGAGCACGAAAGTGTCAAAATTTATTTGGCTTGTCTCGGGAAAAAATTACCGATAATGATATGTTCGATTTTCCTGAAATCAGTGTCAGAACGACCTTGACACATGACTGTTACTGAGATAAACTTCTGAAGACTCGGCCCGGAAAAATGCGCTCCGCCAAATATTAGAGCAAATATCGAGGGGAGGACACATTCCGCACCCGGCTTTATCAGGGCTGACGGCCCGGAATTCTTGAACATTTTTGACAGATACATTAACAATAGAATAGGTTCAGATTTAACCGGATGATAAGGTGAGGAGGCTCAATACCCCCCCCTTGACTCTGTGACGCCCCTTTTAAGCAGTAGATACTGCTTAAGTACATGTACCATTAGAAATGGTACACATACGGGACACGTACGCGGGAAAACTGGGTGACTGGTTAGTTAGATTTTACCTCCATGGTTAGATGGACTGCGCGTGGCTGTTTCATTCCGTACACTGCACTTCGCATCGGTGTGTTCAACCATATAACACGTAGGTTCTTTTTGAATAACTGCGTAAAATATCGATGTAGCCCACATGAGCACCCGTCATCATCGGCGTAAATCCTGGGGATGGGGGTATATATATCTCCCCTCCGCTTGTTTTTTTTTGGGGGGGGTGTGCTATTGAATCACCTCCCCCCCCAACTTTTTTTGTGATGAGCAAAAAAAATGTCGACTGTGAAGAATTTTCAGGATTTCCAAATGACTAGAATATTAGCAATATCACAAAAGGGGAAAGCAATTTTTAAAAAGCCACAAATGTACCATTTTGATGTAAGATTCTGCATGAAGTTGATATACATTACAGATGTACATTGTACATCTTTATCATGAACGTTTCCCCCATTCATGTATAGTGTATATGGTACCCCCCTTTAAATTTTCATGGCCGGACAAGTCATCCCCCCCCCATCCCCCAATGTCCAACACAGATTTACGCCACTCCAATCATTGACCAAGCCCTTTGAACCGCGAGTTACAAGAATAGGGTGCATTAACCTTCATGCGTTTTGTTCTCTGTTGACCTTGGTTGACTACACATTTCTCCATGACTGTACAGTGTACATGTACATGTACATACAATACACTGTCGGCAGGCAGGTGAATCCGTCGTTAATTGTGTTTCCTGTAAAAGCGATTTCGTCACTGTTAAGGTTAACCTTGCCTTGGTGTCAGTCCGCGCAGCCTGAACTACCCCGATCGACAGTCTTTCAACATGAGCAGAACGAACGACATCAGGGTCCACTTTAAGAGAAAACCCATACTCACCCCGGAGGAGAGCGAAGAACTGGCGGGCTATGAGTTCCCATTCGAGAACCTTGCCTTGCAGGGGGGCGGCAGTAAGGGACTGGCCTACGTCGGTGCGCTCAGGGTAAGTTTGCGGCCGCGTCTTTAGTTCAATGGCATGGTTCAAAACACGGGAGGTGCTCGGACCATACCTCAGACGACCTTTCAGAACTGCTGATTTGACAGATTGCCTTCTTGCATAGTTTGTCACTTAAGAAAAGTGGCAGGGAAAAAAATCTAATTTAAAAATAAACTTCACCATGACTTCCAGGATAAAGAGGTTAGGTCCTAAGTGTTTGTTTCAGCCTACAGCCAATTTTGAGAACCACACTACAGTGTTTAAGCCGTACACCTTCGACACAGGTTGCTTGAAAAGCAAAACAAAAGCATTAGGTTGACTGACAGCTATGATTCACCGTACATGTAGTTACTTGACAGCCTGAATACGGCGCCTGACCCTCTTGACCTCCGAAAGCCTTGGTCACCTTATAATTCATGAAGGGCTGTTTTTTATATTAGGTCAGTCCTTGTTGAAATGGGCCAGTGTGCGTGAACAAAATGTTGTGTTCGGCTGAAGGTTTCACGTAGACGGCCGTGAATAGTCCACTGAGCGAGAGACGCAGTATAGTCATGAACAGTTCTGACAAAAGTGTATGCCGCGCCAAGCCTGCTCATTTGAAGCCTCAGAAATGTGGGCCTTACAGAACGTTTGAGGCGACTCTCACATGATGACTGTTGGACTTTGCTTGAAGTGGAAGTGAAGTTCATGTATACAGCATTCTTTCGTCTTTCAAAGACGGAAACAATAAGTTCACAGATTTACACTGCGTATTGACGTACACATTGGGGCTATAGTTTCCATGAAAAGAAATTTAACAGGTCAGC
Source organism: Acanthaster planci (assembly GCF_001949145.1). Next base: position 1,135,443 of record NW_019091391.1, on the reverse strand, counting down.
GTTAGGCCTAAGCTCAGATTCCTTATCATTTCCACACCGGAAGGCCGTCTGTGACTGTATAAAAGCGCACGCAATGGATTTTATAGGTCTACGCAGCCGCTGGGAACGTTTTAGTAACTTTTACAAACTTCTCGTGGTGTTTTGACATGAAATTATTTCTACAGTGGCGTGTGTAGGGGCTTTTGCGGGGAGGGGGCAAATTGGATTTTGAAAAATGACAATTAATGACATTTTTTCATCCGTAGGAAATTCAACTCTCCCCTCCCCCTGAAGGTGGTAGTGCCGTTTCGGAAGTCTCAGTGGTTTCAATTTCTTAACAAGTAATTTATTTATTTAGGAAAATGAAATAATAACATGTCTCCAGGGAGACTCTTACCTCCCATCTCCGGGTACACCACTTGCTTTCACACTATTATATTGCACAAAAGACTCAGTGTCGTGCGGAAATGATTGCCACATTGAACAAGATTCTCTTGCTGCTGGAGTTTAACTGTTGGTCGCTGTGAGAAACAGCCGTCTGTGCGACCCGATGGATGTGGAGTATTCGTCACTTAAAATCGTACTTATCTTTCAGGTTCTGGAAGAGGTGGGAATTACCCAGAACCTGAAGAGGTTTTCTGGGACCAGCATTGGAGCCATGATGGCCGCCTTCGTTGCCCTTGGTTACGACTCCTTCGAGATGGAGGACATGTTCTCTTTCAACGTGAGCACCTTGTTTACGGGTAAGACCAAAAATGTTTCAGTCCCGGATTCACGGATCCCCGCTGTAGGTATAAGATTAAGGCTCGGTTCAACGCTAAACCCATAAGCTGTTCTAGAGCAGAACATTAAATCATGCACACATTATAAGGTTTGGTTCAAGGCCTTTCGTCCGTAACAGTAATCGTCACTATTTTGAGGACCTTTCGCTTTAATATGAAGTTTGCATGCAACCTTTGCTGTGCTGAATGTGTGCCTTTGTCGTGAAATATTCAGGGGACTGCAAAGTGTGTAAAGCTGTGAGTGTGCAAAGCCCCATATCAAAAATGAACTTGCCACAAATGGTCCACTGAATTGTCAGAACAAACGAACAAGCAAACCTACTCTTGAGCATATTCCAGGTCCAGACAAATGTTGGTAAAGATTGATATTAATTATTATTTTTTAAATAGATGCCAGGTTTGGTCTAATCGGGGCAGCCTTTAATCTCTACCGCAAGATGGGTGCCCATCCTGCCAATAAGTTGATGGAATATTTCCACGAGCGAATCTGCAATAAATTTGGCAATCCAGAGCTAACATTCCAGCAGGTAAAAACCTTCGATGAGGAACAGGTCCTGAGAGTTTCCAGATGTTTAAAATTGGAAAGTGGAGGGGGCAGGTTATATATAACAGCCTTGTTCATGAAGGAAACTTGTGTGCGTATTTACATAATTTTTGGCAAATTATCCAAACCTTACGTCCCCGGAAGTAAATAACAGTAATTTTGCATTCAATTTAAATTTGACACTGTATTCTTTTCTAGTGTTTTACATCTTTTCGTGGTCGTGATGTTTGAATTTCAAAATCGACACTTGTTTAAAATCCTAAAAATTGCTTAGCTTTGAAAAGTAAGCGTGCCGTTACCCTGTAAAACATGCTTTTAACATAACGTGTCCGATTTGTAACAAATTAATGTTCACTATTACTAAACACTGTCCCTGAATAATAGTCTTGACAATAGTAATGAAACATGTCCACATAATTAAGAAAGGTGGCAAGAACCTCTTTAGAAAAGTGTGTTATCGCGAAACACAGTTTTTGTTCATGTGAATTAACCGTTATCAGTGATTTCGGTATTTTTATTGTTTTGTTTTCATCCTACTCATCAGCTCTATCAGAAGACTGGACGGGAGTTGTGCCTGACTACCGTGTCGTTAAATCGATTGGGAGCTGAATATCTCCACGTCAAGACGACGCCAGACATGCCGATAGCCCTGGCTATTCGTGCGTCTACCGCAGTGCCGGGTAGGTTTTATCGCTTCTCTGGCCGCAATCTTATGCCCCGCAGGTTTTCCACGGAGCAGGGAGATGGAAGTTTGGTATTCCTGATATTGTTTGTGGGTGTCGAGTTGAAATTGATACGAAGCAAGCTTTGCCTTTGAACAGTTTCAGTATCATCACCATTCAAGATTTATTGGATATCTGTTAAAAACTAAATTAAATCTGGTTAGTTTTCGGGTCATTCTGTGAGATGCCTCACTTCCTGAGAAAAACTCAAGCAATTTTTGCCTTTTCAAGGTGCAGTTCCATACCGCAGCTTCATGCAAATATTATCATCAAAGATATATGATATTCAAGGGCAGAATATGATCATGACCGTATGAGCTTGTGTTAAAACCTCGTTAGTTCCAACTCGAAACACCCAGAATTCTTTAGATGGGAGGGTCCTTTCGCATGCACCGTATCTCACACGGGAGAAATAACATTCTCGTCGCAAAATGCACGACACGAGCACCAAACCTAGCTGATCTGCATCGTCGATGGCAGGATTTCAGCGGCGTTTTTCTGAGAGTTGTGCTGTGATGAAAAATGCTGCTCCACGGTTGACATCTCACTGTGTCATCAACTATTTCATTCTGATCGGAAGGTCTTATGATGCCCATCAGATACAAGGTAATGTCCAAGGAAGAAGACGTATTTGTAGACGGTGGCGTTCTCCACAATTACCCAATCGACTGCTTCGACGGTAAGCCTGAAGTATTCTGCGCTTCTATTTTGTTATGTCAGAACAGCTATTTTGTGTTTACAATTTTGATAACCCCGTGCCCTTCTGTTTGAGAGTGTTTAATATTCCGACCAATGAAATTGTTGCTGTGTCGCGCATGCCTAATTGTTGCGAAAGCCCACAACAATGTGACTTTTCCCATCTTGGTAAGTTAACGTGCTGCGCGAGTCTTAAACTTTCTGGCTTTTCTTTGAGGATAACGATAGAAAATGTGTCGGTGCATGTATAAGAGTGTACTCTTTAGACGCACCGTATTAGGCCTATGTTTATACAATTCCATGCATGTCCTCCCTGAGAAACTATCGATTTATTTCTTTAGGCTGGTACTTATCCTTGGATCAGGAAAACAGTTTTCTCAGACGCTTTCACGACGCTCTTAGCATCGCATCAGACAGGTTCGCTGGCAACAACGAGAAAACGATTGGAGCAGTGCTGGTGGGTTTCCAAATGAGCCAGTTCGGTGTTCCAAAAGCGCATGCCCCAATGGGGCGCTTCCGAGGTCATTGGGGAACAGCTGCAGTACGTTCGCACTAGGTCTGCCCTATCAGACGTGCTTGCTGTCGAAAGACCTTACCTTTTGGAATACCACACTAGCTCATTTGCTAGTGTTGATGTTCGATCGTCAACCCTCAGGCCGTTCATTTATTGTATTGCATGCCTGAGTTAAAATGAATTGACGTGATCTACATACGCATAGGATGATGCGTTGAATCAGAGTACGGTAAGTACACTGATGAAGTAACTTTACCGATGCTTTTTGCCTTTCCAGTATTCCGAAAACGAAGCCGAATCGTTTAAGACAGCTCTAGAAGAACGCGCCAACACGCACAGAAAGGCAGAGGATACCATCGCCTTACCAGATACTAAACGAAGCAGGTAGTCGATTGTACTTATTTGAAAATATATATAACAGGACAAATTGTGTGAGAAACTTGACATTTTGTTCTTATTACCGTACGTTTTATGGTCATCGTAAAGTATTGGCCCCTGACTGATTTCATGTTGTCAGGTTCTGCACTAAGCTTACAGTTCAGTCTATCCTTGAACAGGGTTACAAATTAATCTCGTCAAATTACGGGTATTGTACTTAACGGCCCCCTGTAGTCGAACCGTTTATTCAATCGTCATCCAACCTCGCGGGCGTCGGTTTGATTTCTTTTTCCATACTTCGTTCCAGGAAGAGGTCCCATGCGCACGAGGAGAAATCGAGACTGTCGCTAAGCTCCAGGCAGGCACTGGCAAAGTTCGTCGCTGTCCTGAACAGACACGACAAGGACCAGAGTGGGACGATCTCCAGACAAGAATTCAAGGAGTCCCTTGAAGGAGTAAGTCTGGAATCATTGCTCTATACGGGGGCTTCTTAGAGCTACGAAATTGGGTGCAGGTTTGCAGTACACATTTTAACACGATTGTGGTGTATCTCCTGAAAGTTCTACGAAAAATTTTGTTCTGACCCCGAGTGATTCGCCCTTGTTCTAATCTGCTCCAGGCTGCTGAGTTAGCTTTCACATGCGAAGACGCCAAGCTGCTATTCGGTAGTGACTCGTGCAACCCAGACGCCATCTTCGACCTTCTGGATATCAATGGCAACGGAGAAGTCAGTGTAGATCCGTCCACTTTATAGACTCAGTTAGATGCTTGAAATACAAAAAAAATTCTAGCCAGAACGCGAACTGGCAGGAGTACGAACGATGACCTTTGTTCCTGACGTCAACTTGTGTCGCCAATTACGCTTTAGTAAATAAGCTCAGTACATATAGACAAACCTTAACTTATTGTGGACACTGGAAATAATCTTTGGGGAATAACAAACTTTCCTTTTTTCTGCGAGTAGATCGAGTTCGACGAGTTGATGGCCTTCGCCGAGAAAAAGGGCGTGGACATGATGGAAGCACTGCGGGGCTTTGAGCGACAAGCCGACTTCAGTCATGTCACGGGTCTCTTCTCGGCTCTCGTAGAAACCTTAGTGGTCAATGCGAATCGCATATCTTTCAAGGTATCAATTTTGACTTTTGAATGAAAAAAAAACAACTGAAGCGCAGATAGGTTTTGGAGACGACCGACGCAGGGAGGGTTTCAGGTGAAATTTTGCCCCCCCCCTCGTGATAAGTGGTCTTTTGGAGTTCCTTGCATGACTCGCAGCCTCGCGCATGAAGATTCGGTTGTCACTGATTCGTGCAGGTCATGCGCCTTACGGCCAACACGATCGTTTTCATGAAGCGCAATTTTCACACGGGATGCAGCTCAGCGAAAATGGCACATCTGAAAAGTTCTTTGTGCTTTTCCATGAATTCCTCAATTTTCTCTTTATCATTTCCATCTCCGAATCAGTTTGTCATCTGTAATTCCGATTTCAAAGGATTTTTTTGGGGGGGGGGTAGATCTTCCTAAGCACTGTACTTTAAATTTAAACAATCAATGATTTACCTCCACTAGAATGAAAACATCGACCGAACGATTGGAATCAACACAGGATACTTGGGAAGCACTGATTTTCTCATGGAACCCGACGACAGAAAATATATCATTCAGGTGAGATTAAAGTAAACACATATCTGTTGTCTCAGCTGTCTCCATTGTTTTCAAGGAACGCAAGCAGTCGCGGACTATCGGCAAAATAAAGCCTTAAGCCAGGCAAATCATGGGATTTTCACGAGGAAGCCGCCTTGTCCTGTTCTTATATTTAGCGTAACATCTGTTAAATGGGGTGGGGTCAGACTATTTTAGGTTCCAAACTCAACTGCAGTGTTTTTTGTTGCTTTAAAACATTTTAGATATAATTTATTAAAACTTTTTGAATATTCTAAACAAGAACTGGCATGACTTTGTATGAACTCTAATTTCATCGCTGTTATTTACTCTCAGGATCCAAAAACGAAAGTTTTACCTCGCGTTCAATTCAAGATGGCCGACACATGAAGACAGTCTGTTTTTTTGGGGGGGTTCTCATCTTGTGGTTTACAACTGGTTTGAAAGTCTGACGCACAAATTAGGTATCGTATTAATCATACACCTTCCCTTCGGAATACAACTAATTATGGTGTGTTATTATTTTGCTTTCAGTGCGGCAAAATGGGCACCATCTACTTTCTGCGCGAGTACATCAAGAGACACAACCTCCAGAAAAAGACCGATGTGATCGACTGTGAGGCTACGGCAGAGACGGTCGTTAGTAAAGATGGGACTTTGAAAAGAGAAGCCACCGACGAAGCGAGTAATATATGAACTGCACTGTAAAAAAAGGCACTTCAAATTTAAACACTTTTTTGTACTTACTTATTCTTACTTCTTTTTCTTCGTAACCCACTACATGTTCGGTTATTTGCATTAAAAGGAACGTATTTAAATGCTAAACGCCTTTCCGTGGTACACGCTTAGCACTGTAAAAACCGCTCAGCATTTAAACATAATTCTAAACACATTTCAATGTAAAAGATCTTCACGTGTCGCGGACAAAAAGTGTTAAAAAGTGGGTATTAAAGTGTTTAGAAATGTGTTAAACTCTAAGTGCCAGTTTAACGTTTCTAATGAAACTAAGGCCGTGTCCGAAACGGGATTCCAGAGCTACGGCTAGGTCCATTGTCTGCGCGTCTCCACGTATTTTCAATGGAGTGAAGACCCAGACCTAGCTCTAGACAACGGATTCGGATGGAGCCCTAGCCTGCACCGTTTCGAGCCAGTGCGTATGCTCCTTTTCTTTGCTTTTAAATCACCAGTGGAAGTAGTTTTCGTGGATACTATAGCGCAAGTGGATCCAACGATCTTTTGGTGACTTTGCTAAATCAGTCCACAGTAGTTCAAAAACTCTCTTACGAAGCACAATGAAAACACATTGCTGTCATCAAATTGGAGCCAAATTTTGTTTATTAAAATTGATGGCATTAGAAGTAAAAGATGGAAGCAGAATTCTTTTGCGATTTCGGAATAATCTTTAATTTTTGGACACATATTTGCGATAGAAGCAAATGGACTTTGGCTAAATATAATAATTAGAATTTTGTGTGCTTATTTGTATATTGCTCAAATTTCAAAGGCTAAATTACCAAAACGTTGCCCCAATGAATTCATGTTATTCTACTTGCAGTTAAAGATTTATCGTTAAAGATTTATCTTTTCTGTAAAATGTACCCCCGAATCGCTGTAATTTTGCGCTTATATGTTGTATGATATGATAGCTATCATAATCAGGCTATGCAATTTTAATTGTGTTTTCCTCTCAGGAGAAACCTTTTCCAAGAACTTCCGAGATCGTCCGAAAATTTCGGAATCCATGTTGTTAACTTTCCGTTAATTTTCAGCTACTGTCTTTTCTTTTTTAAAAGTGACTGCCAAAAGATTCCAATGAGGCTCGAGTCCATTCAATCAAAGAATCTCCACCTGTTGAGCCGTTGTACCGATTTAAACGGCGTCCCTCCCTCCTCTATTGTCTATTACACAAGTGAACAAAACAGTTGGAACTAATGCTTAGAGCCGTGAGATGAATTCTATCCATTGTTCAGAGTTGGCTATGTAATGTACATCTGCCTGTTCCGAAAAGCTTTACTCTTGTCCCTAGTCGTTAATTGTGCAACTCTAGGACTGGATGCAAGACTTTTTTTTCGTTCACATGGCATGCGCGGGTGCTGCGTAAGAATTCACACTCAGTGACATGAAGTCGGCGCCATAAATGGATCGTAGGGCGCACCCTGTCTTCATTACCTCACATATCCAAATGGATAAACATGTACATGTATATTATCTGTGGAAATATGCTGGATTCAAGATATTAAATTTTATCGATATGACTGTACGGACTTGAAGTTGGGCACTTTCTACACCACCAGCAAGCAAATTTGGTGAGTGGCCAATTTGGGAACCACAGTTCAATGTCTCTTCAAATGAAGAATACGTTTACAACCCTGGAATTACATGTGTACTCATCGAAATCCCTCGGTCATCGTAGGAAATTATTCAGTTTGGAAAATACATGCCTTTGGATCATCTGGAAATTATTGATAGGTAAGTTTTCGGCTCGGTAAGAGTTTCATGCACGGACTTCACTAAAATTTCCCTGAAGTTGTGTATCAAGTCATCAGGAAGTGATGACGTCCTCAAATGTCAAATTTGGCAGGGAAAATATTGGAGTGTTTACTTAAAAATACAACATTTCAGACCAGTCTAATAGGGTTTTTGCACGGGCTCTCATAGTGATGTCCGTGTATGGAACTTTTTCTTGTAGGACATCTAAATCTCAAAATGAATATACCGCTTACTGTACATTCTTAAGAATAATCGACATTTTCTGAATCTGGTGGTTTGAGAGTGGTTTAATTTTGATCGCAGTGGTTCCCTGACCCAACGTAAGAGACTGGGGATTGTTGGAACAAGGCGTGCCTCAGGCCTCCCACATCGGTTATACAGGGTGTATGCAAACTTGTCACAGTGCCGATTTCAGTACCCTTAACACCGGTCTAGTTTGTTCACTCATCTGTGTCAATAACATCACAAGCTGTATACCATTGCAAAGAGGACATTCTGCCCTTTCTAGAGATATGTTCTCTTTCCCATGTATAAAGTAGTGTCGCTACTATAGTAATTTTATCTCGGTATACGTTTTACGTGGACACCCTGTACAAAGAGCGCCCTCATTAAAAAGTTGCGCCCAGCCGCTGCCTACCCAATGCTGAGTGGAGCCGTGATGCCTCTTTTACGCTGCTGTTTCTGTGACGTAGCGCCCTCAAAACCATGTGAAAGAAACAGACGTGTTAAAAAAAAGTCTCGCCTTGCAATTCCTTTGTATTTTATATCAACTTAAGCCACCGACGACCATTTCATCGTGACGAATACAAACGTGATAGTTGGCTCGCTGGTCATTCAAGTGATGCCGCAAACGAATTTTGTTAACAGTGGCGAACATGGCTTCAGTCACCTCTGCTGACCAAGGGCAAGAACGTGGCAAAAGCGACAGCGAGTCTGCATCACAGACATATAAACACACAGACCACCGTGACCAGTACGTACAACCGTGATTTTGAAAAGCGTGGGCAAGCAATAAGCGAAACGATGGATGACAGCGCGTCAAGTGCGAATTGCGCTTGAGATTGTTGTATTTATACGTGATTGTGCTCTCAAAATACGTTCCCTTTTTTTACTCTTGGTGCTGCTATCTGGTTTTTTCAAATGTTGCAACTGCGTTGTTTCAAATATGCATGGGCTAGTAATTAAATAGAGGAATTTTTCACAATCGAAAAATGGCTTCATACATGGAGGAATGCTTCATAGAATTTTGTGGCTGGAATTCTTCAACTCTGTGTACATTCCTAAGACCGACGATACGAGTGAATGAACCTTTGCCATGAAATATGCAAATTAGGCAGGCGCAGACGCATGCATGCTACTACCACTGGTTGGCAAGTACGTCATCGCCGTCATCACCGGCCGTCGGCAGTGTTGGGGAGCTGCTCTCTAACCATAACCTAGTGGCGCTTTGAAGGTCAATAAAACCGTATGCCAGCCTTTGTCCGATATTTCATCACGCTATTCTTGAAACTAAGAGAAGTTTTTCGATGCCCCGAGGAAATAGGAAAGTAAAAATTCCTCGCCTTTAAGTTTGGCACTCAAGTCACTATATACTAGAGCAGAAACAGCGTGTATGTGCTCACAGTCGCGCACGCAGGGGGTTTTGTATTGTTACGTCATAGATTTAAGCAACTTTGCCAACCAGTGGTAGTAATGCGCATGCGCCTGCCTTATTTGGAAGGTCCATTATTGTTTAATTTAAATACCCTAATTATCGGTGCGTTCGATTAGCAAGGAAGCCTAGAAATGAGGCTAATCGAACGCTACAGTGTATTCGCTGAGGCATTCTGGGAAAAAGGTCAAGTCCCCGCCACGTTCCACCACGTCCATGCTCGAACAGTCCATCCGTGACGTCATTACACTCGGGCAGCCTCCAGAGAGACGCGCTCGCGGGCCGGGACAGTGGTGGCTGACGCGCAGGGCAGGCACGAAGATCACGTGATGACTAAACGAACGCTCTGAGTAAGTTTGACTTACACGTGTAAGCATATCGAACAAACCCTTTTTGGGGACATATATATTACGCCTTCATTCAGTGTGTTCACGCATGACGCAGATTTACGCGTGCATAATTCGTGCAGGAGAATACAGGGACGCGAGCGTGTCGCTTTTGAAAGACGCGTGCGATTGACGTTACATCATATTCATTCTAAATCCGGTTTGAAAGTGACTTCGTAACAAAGGCAGACGCGCCACGATTGCAGGCTCCCTTGGGACGATCACTGAAGTTGCGCATTAACTTCCGGTTCAGGGTTCCATTAAATGGCGATCAATGCATGTAACGCTATGTGGGGTGCATGTGCAGTGGGTGTAGTTTAAACTGAAGTGACGTCACACTTACAAAACAGTCATTTTCGAATTCTCCAGCCCATGGAGTCGAAGATGCCCACGCTTTTGGATTTAGTAGGGTGCTGTCTTGGCCACGGTACCCCGCCGTTGTTCTGTCCCAACCTCGTTCTCATGGGTACGATCTTACCGCGCCATGTTGGTTTCCACCATGCCTTGCGCTATCTAACTAGTGAAGGAACGCGCATGCAGCCCATGAAGTCGAGGTTGCAGCTGTCCGTCCATGGGTTTATTTGTCTGTGGTTTGGTGCACACCGCCTTCACCGCTGGATGACGTCATTTCTTTCTTCACTGGTCGATGTTAGTGCGCGCCATGACACTTGGACGCGGAATATACATCTATTTTTGTTATTACTATGTTAGGAGGCAGTAAGTTACCCACAAGACTTTGCGAGAATTCCTTCACGAAATTCTGCGGGCATTCGTCCATCATCCACAGCACCCTTGGATGGGAAGATCGTACCAACGTTCCTTCCTCTGCTTTACTTGTGGAAGCACGACTTCTATTTTAACTCACAAGACTTCTCGCGCTTACTTAAAGGACACGTACCACTGGCCCAAGTAACCGTCCCGAAGTATCCCAAAATGCAATGCAAAGTCATGGCGGCCTAGTTAAAATGCAAGTTTGACACTGTAATAAATACTGGTACATGTAGTTAGGAACAAAATAGTCGAAGGCACTGGCAATTCGACTCAAGTCCTCTAAGTTATTTAAAAAGAGAGGCCAGAAATGTGTGTTTGGGAGTCTCGTATTTCAAACCATTAAGATTAGCGATGTATGCGACTTCTTGATATTCAATGAGGGCGCAATTTTATGCGCATGCTCGCCGAATGTGCTGAATGACGAAAAGAAGATCAATACATTTATCCCTTGAAAAGGGGCAAACCAATCGCTGACCATGCATCGGCAGGCTCCTGCCAGCTTATCCGCCCGCATAACTGACGACTCGATGACGGACCAGTACCTCCGATAAAGTTTAGATTAAAAAACAAAGGCGGTTAGTAAAACCAAAGCATGTCGTGGAACGAAGGTATCGAGTGAAGTTGTACAACGCCGCTACATATAGGGCCTATGTATCAGCACAGTTTGATGTTCACGTTTTATTGGTCTATACGCTACGTCCACCTACATAGATCTCTGGTACATGGTCACGAGTCTAGTGACATGCAGACAGATTTACGCCATTTTTTTCTGATGAAAACAAGGCATTCCTCTTGAATATGCATAGGAGAATAATAACATGTATTCGCTGCTTTAAGCCTGTTACGCCTAATTAAATCCAAGGCACCCACTTTTGACAGCCTCCCAAAATAATAGACCTAGACAGGGAACACTTTATCAACCCAGCTGGCAGACAGCTACCACGCATATTCTGTTTGTCCATCGTTCTCAAATTACTCCAGGACCAACAACGTGTACAAAATGTACATGTCCGCACACACAACATGAAGAGCTACAATTTTTTTCAGCGGTTCATGTACGGCACAGCGTATGTGATCTGAAAAACACAGCCGTCTGCCGTGGCGGCGTTATCGGCTACGTACACTATGGGAGCACAGATGGGTCGGTTGGGTTATTCTCAATGCCCGTATTTGGAAAGGAATGTTCCCCCTCATATTGTGCGCGCGCTGTTTCCGTGTTCCAAACCTTGTATCAAGATGTACGGAAGGTTTTACAATTTTTTCCTCGAGCGCACATCACCACCAGAGAGACAGAGACAACATCGATAGTTTCAGCGGCTGCCATGCCCGGATCACGCACAGTGATCTCTAGGTTCTACGTCAACATGCATTGCGGGGGTTGTAGTGTATATTTATTTTCGGCTCCTGTTCTGGTAATAATAACAATAACACACCAGCCATGAGATTAAGCTGGCGATGGAGAATCATTTTGGAGATTGGGCCGAGGGCTCTCGGGTGTGAATTTAACATGCGTAGTCGCAGGCCAGCGCTCACTTAGCATAACAGCTTCACACATTCATCAAACAGCACTGACTATTGGGCTACCCTATGGTTTGACCAACAGGCGAACAAGTTAAAAACGGTAAACATACTTGGCCACTTTGTACACAGTCACTTTTTTCCCATGAATGGTTTCTACAAGTGACTCAGTCCAAATCGTCTTAAACTTCTATGAAGAAACAAGGAACGATTACAGAGAAGAGCACAATCTACCGTCCCAAATCCTCCGCTTTCAATATGATTTTAAATATCGTCTTAAACTTCTATGAAGAAACAAGGAACGATTACAGAGAAGAGCACAATCTACCGTCCCAAATCCTCCGCTTTCAATATGATTTTAAATACAACCTGGGGTTAGGGTTAACAAAGTGCCCAATTAATTCAAGTGTTGAGACATACTTGTGTAAATAGGTTACTTTAAGAGACCGACATGGTTGGAAGTCATCTTCTTGATGTAATTTTTTATGTCAAACCTGCGTTACGGTTGGCTATTAACGGAGGTGAAACCGGGACACCCCTGAACCATTAAAATATTTCCGGTTATTAAAAACAGCGCTTAGTCATCTAGAATGGAATGACTTGCCACAGGTGTGAACTTCAAGTTAAATACCAAATGGGAACCATTTTTCGAACTGATATAAGAAAGCTTAAGCAGTCAGCCTCGAGACTTTCAAAATGTGAGACGCTGTTTGTTTGATAACTTTTCCTATACAAATCCTAGGTGTGTGGAACACCTCCGATCAAAGCATTGGCCTCGTTGTTTTACACCGGATAATTACTGTATGTACAGACATTGCGGCCTATTAGACATCTCTCCTTTAGTGCGACGTCACATTCACATTTTTCTGTTGCCAGCCAGGACTGGTCCGCTAAGGCTGACCGTCTGTATAAAGCAGAACAATTCACGAGGCCTAGTAAACTGGAAGCCTTTCTTTAACACCAAAACTAACACACTGCATGTACAACCAAATACACGTGCGTCTGAGGCAAAGACATGCTAACAATCGAGGATATTTCCATGAACTATGGTCATCCATACGAATCGTGCTTTCGTGGGGCAAGTCGAGAGAGTAGGGTTGACATCCAACACTTTATTGCTCAAGGCCGGATCCTGACCCGGGGGGGCAAAACAAGCAGCGTCCCCAGTGAACTTTTAACTGATCGCACGAGTCACGATTAAGCAGCTACACTGAAACAATTTCCTTAACAAAATGGCTGTCCATATAGAGTAACCTCCATTAAGACACTTAGTCTTTGGGGGGCCAGGGATGCCCCCCGGATCCGCCCCTCCCACCACCACAACTAAAAGGAACTGAACAACTAGCCACAAAGCCCACGTGCAAAACTAACGACACCGCTCGTACATGTACTCGCATTACAAGGCGAAGCTCTTTCTCACTTTATTAGTTTAATTCGCATGGTTGCCTAGTATACATGTAGCTCGGCTTTACATTACGACTTGACATATTCTTACATAGGCTACTGTATGTATATAGCACATTATTGGTAGGATATGATTAATAGTATGGTGCCACGTGCATATTATACATGTACAGTCTACACGTAGGGTACATGTACATTATTATCAATAACTACATTGTATATGCAAAGAACTTGAACAACCGTTGCCGGCCATCACTCATCAAGTTCATAAATTCGGGCCGGGAGAGATTTATGTCTTGTTTCTGGTATTGATATTCGGCCGCAGTTCCCCAGCTCGTGAGCAATTCAATCAAACTGTCACACGACGGAGACGATTAATTGGGCCTGGATTTTATGACTGTGAGGTTCTGACATGATAGTATTCTACCTATTTTGCTCCTTTGGTTCTAGTAACCCTCAGAAATAATGAATTTATGCATGTATGCATGTAGCAAGGCCTGGTTTCCTGCACTTGACTTAATGCAGTGACGGTGACACCGACGAAAATCATGGAATTACGCAGCAGATCTACGCAACAGATTTACTCTACACTTGTGATCATGATTTGAGTAACCAACGTAAAATAAAGTTATTTGACTTATATGCACCATCAATGGCTTTTTGGAAGACCTAATTTCACTCAAAATGCCACAACATGCTCGACTTTCACTTGTTGTTACGGTACTGCCATGATTTTTGCCCTTCAGAAATTACCTACAAGTTCCTATTCTACGTGAGAAAAATAGTTTCAAAGCCATTTCTGAAAAAAAAAAAACAATTACATCTTTACTCCACAATGTGAACATCCATGCGAAAAAATAGTTATACATGTACTTCTTTCGTGAATTCGACTTACAAACGTGTAAAAAACTTCCCATAAGTGCAAAGTTAGTGACGCAACAAAATATATAGAGTAAACACCGCAATCCTTCAATAGTATGCACATGGCAAGACATTATACTCAAATATCATGTTAAAAACGACCGTTTGGAACTATCCAAAACAGCATAATATAACTCCAAAAGTCTTCGCATGATTCGTTTTGCATAACAATTTATAATCATGAATAATTATTTTCAATCATGGTGTCGGCTATATAATTATAAACAGCAAATATACCCTGCATATAACAGACGGCAGTTGAACTACTTTAAACCCAATCCGAAGAAAAGAAGAAGCACAACAACACCCCTCCAAACACGCCACAGAACACAAATAGTACATCCCAAACGTTAAGATAAAAATCACTGTTTCAAGACACACTATTCTGGAAGCAGGGGTGGCTCTCATCATCCCCAATCTCACGGTTGAGTTGACTAGTTTTCGTAAGAATACAAACACATACCCACTGATGTGTCTCGCATAAAACGCTACATCGTACTTAGATACAGAAAAATATTAACATTCTTTTATCAAATGCTCATTCTAAATGTACATACGGTAAACTTGTCAATGAAATTTACTCTAATAACTCGGATAAACAACATGACACAAACTACATCTCTACTACGAGAATCTGTATCAATTACAAACTATAACTTGATCAAGTCATGAAGAAATTTGGTGTCTACATTTTGATATTGGCAAACAATTGGCATCCGCTGGCAATTACAAGATGTTTAAAAACACATCGCAATGCAAACACTGAAATATCTCGCCTTTTAACCTCAAATCGAGAGAAACAAAATACAGGCCGACTGGCCGAAATCCCATCAATGAAATCAATGAACATGCAGGCCCACTTCATAAATCATTAAAGCCTACTGCATGCACGGTACAAAATTAAAAATAAAATCTTTCCCGAGATTTTCGGAATTCAAGAAAAAGTCAACCACTGAAATATGGCTGTCCCACATTTACCAGTTTTAACTCGGAAAAAAGTCCCTTATGTAAAGAATTGAGTGTCTTTTTAACTTCTCCATAAGAACCAGTTTTCCATGCTGAAGCTGGCCACAGGTTTCATTATTATGATCGCGTCCATGAAATATTAAGTCTAAAATCTTCACAACATTAGACGCAAACTTGATTCGCCCAAACCAAGGAGTCTTTAAAGCAAGTGTCATGATACGAGAATAACAAAACTGGCCGAGAAATGCACTTTTTGCTGCCAATGAGTGTTCCTTTTTGAACGGATGTGGTGGATATTCGGCAAAACTCCTTATAAATAATAGGGAAAAAAATCAGTACCCCGGAAATATCGTTTTGGGCTGGTCGTGAAACTGTAAAACAGTTTTATGGGTGTATTGTTAAGGTACATGCATTTTTCATTGACCCTCCCAACTTACCAAAGCCATTCAAGCTCAACTACACACACATGTGCACGTACGACAAATATACATGAAATATATCAAACAAACCACCATTTTAAGTGAGAACAACAACATCGAAGGTGTCATGACAATAATTTTATAATGAAAACACTTCATTGTCATTGAAAAAGCCACTAGCACTAACTATTTATACATATATCCCTTTGTCTTGTTTCCAGGAAAAAAATATCCATAAATCTTGACTTTTTTTTTCTTTTTTAGTAATATCAGAACAGAGAGCTAAAATACACACATTATTGTATCCTACAGAAATAAGAAGAAAAAATTGTAACACTCATATAATATACACACATAACCCAACTTATTAAATATTAGTGGAAAATTCTGACTGTATATAGATAAGAAACCAACTCTCCTAACTTGCCCCTAAATAAACGGAGCTTGAATTAAGTTCCACTGAAAAAAAATCTCCATCGATAAAAACTCCTTCAAAAATCAAGTACCAGTACGGCTTACAGAGGAAAGCATTAGGAAAGAAATGTTGGTGCGACTTGCACTACGAAATACATGTACCTTCTTTTGGAACAATATATGCATACAATTTGAAAAATATTAAAGCCAATGTCGAATCTAAAAACAAAAAAGTTTTTCTAATTTTAAGCTTGTTGATACTGATTAGACTTAAAAATAAACGGCGAATACATAGGCATGAATGTTACGTGACAATGAACCACAAGGGTTTTTACTCAATTTATACAACATTGGTGACAGAAACGCTCTAAAACTAGCCAAATGAATCAATGCTAAATTCACTACATTTGTATATGTTTGTTTTTCCACTGACTGTGAGGCAAATGTTCCACAAATGATACATTCCACACCGATTTCACATTTGTGATCGATTTCATTTCCAAATAAAAGCCAGTGAATGATATAACGTGATGAATTGACAGAAAGTTTCCCTATCACTGGGAAAAACTTGATACCAGCCCTGGTGAAGAAGGCGACAGTTGTCGGAGCTGAAAACCACACAAACTTGATTTAAAGAACTCTGACAGAGAATGATTCAAAACATGATCAACATGTTTGGACATTATCTATACCGGTTTGTGGCCGTGTCTTGGGCAAGCAGGGCCCTGGCCCAACTTAGTAGAGCTACCCACACGTATAACAATTTTGGTGCGATGTGCAAAGCAAAACCTTAGCTGGGTACCTGCCAAGGGCAGCAGACATCACAGAGCACATTGGCTGGTAACCTGTTGGGCTGAGAAATAATGTTCAACAGACAGTGAAGATGCAATTTACTCCAATAAACACTCCGGTCAGGTCGATGTGGTCTTCAAATCCGACTCTTCAAAGATCTCTGTACTTCTTGACTAAAAACCTCATAAAAAGCCCTTATTTTGATTTCATCAATGTTCCTCTTGCATCATAAACAATTCATAAAAAATTCTGAATAACACAAATCTCACAAAAATAGTGCTGATTAGAACTGT
The DNA here is from genome assembly GCF_001949145.1 of Acanthaster planci. The sequence goes on along the minus strand of NW_019091391.1, from coordinate 1,118,144 downwards.
TTACAAACACAAGTCAACCTAACTCTACTACAATCACACTGACTTCTACCTGTACAAAGCCGCCTAGCACAAAAGCTCTTAAAATCAAATTTTTGAATTTTTGTTAGTTAAAAATCATCAAACCTCATAAGACTGCCTGTCCATTCTTTAAAACGCACACCGGTTTTTACTGACTGATTTTCTTCATTGAGGGGTTGGTGATGATTTGTGAAATGCATGTTGAGCGTGTAGCATTGGTCAAAAACAAACCATGGGCACTATATACACCTATATATACACAAGGCAAGAAGCAAGGCGCTACACCAACACGAGAAAAGTTTCTCACAACTTTCATATTTTTTGTTCTAAAACAAAAAATATTTCGTTAACAACCTACATAACTCAAATCAACTGCATTTTGAGGTTCTGTTTAAGTTGAGAGTTTTGTGAGAAACGGATCAGGCCAAAACTCGAGCCCAGTTTGGGCGCACAGGATATATGCCCATGAAAGCCCAAACTCTTCATTTGTTCAGTTTCAGAAGACAGTCTTTGCATCAGATGATGCCAGTTTTGGAAGAGAGCAGCAACAAAGTAGAAATGCACAATAACAGCCAGGAGGTTTCCATTAAGAATAAACAATGATAAAGTCTCGAGAAAAAATCAGTTATTTGTGAATCAGAATCAGTTCTGGCATTAAGAATCTTTTCAAGTGAGCCTTCAAAAACCCAAGAAATTTATTGGATGATACAGCATGCCACAAGATCTACTTCCAAAAAGGCATTCTGCTCTTGCTAGGCTACAAGAAGTTAAAGAAGGCTTGAAAATGCTTGCAATTGACCATGATGGGTTTTTGACGTCACTGAAACACAAATTGACTACCGGCCGGGAAATTCCAATTGCTTTTGTTTGTCAGCAATATAGAAGGGCTCTTCATACAATTGAAACTAGCAAACCCCTTCAGTTAGTTACAGAGCATACACATCCCTTTTGGATGATGTGGATTCCCAAATCCTGAGAAACAACCACTGCACCCCCCACAAGATTCATGCAGCTGCTACAAAGTGCATCAAAATCTTAGCTGAAGACTTTTTTTTTTGCTTAACAAAAATGTTTCCATGCTGAGCATAACAACTCTCAAACCCTTGCTAGGCAAACCACTCACAGGGTCAAGGCAGAAGAAAGTGGGACATCAATTATCAACCGTGAACCCAGAAAAAAAAATACATCAGATTCCAAATCAGAATTACACATAAATACATTTATCAAATACAAGTCTTCCACCTTGTACCAAAACACAGTCAATGCTTGTTGCAAACAGTTTGCTGGGATCAGCCTTGTGATAACAACAAGAACCTAGTTATTGCCAGAATTGAAATACAGACTAATGGCATAATTCCCCTAAAGTAGATTTGACATGCACAAATTTCCCTTTAGTAGCAGTAGGTTACGGTATGGGTGCTGTTCATATTAAGAGCTGGCTGTACAATGTGTGCCGTGATTACAAGAGGTTTCGCAGTGATGTTTCAACTGGAAATGGTCTCTCTGTGGGCCTGTGAGTGAGACAGAAGAGGCGTCAAATCCTTTGGGGGGGGGAGGGGGGGACCGGGGAAGAGGTGGTAGGCGACCTACTGGACGCGACGGCAGTAGTAGCCCAGCGCCTTGCACTTCTCGCAGAGGTGTTGCGGATGCTCCTTGCTTTGGTCAGAGACGTCCAGACCGTCTGGCTTCTCTAGAGGGCGCTGTTGTCACAAGAAAAGCGAACCCATTACCTTTCCACTGATTGTATTTTGTTTCGACTTATATCTACCAGTGCCAACAAGTGCAGACACACTACTGGTGTATGATGTTGAAAGTGCATATTTGTTGAATGGAGGGCTTTCGCTGAAATCCTCTCTCCAGTTTTCAAACAGTATCAACTCCTACTTATCCCCCTGTCAAGGACAGTTAAAAATGATCCACCTCCCAGGATAACTGCTTCAAAGCACACAATATTTACATGTATGCTCCCGCAATGATAATTAGAGGAAAATTTCATGACAGAGCCGAGTTGTGTTTGTGTGGCACTGAGCATGAGCATAAAAAGGTGCATAATTAAATGCAGCAACACATATGCTGGAAGACAATTATGAAACTGATATCAATGTAAATGATAGCACTCTTGGGGTCGCTTTCAATAAATTATTATATCATTTAGAGATGGATGTAAAATGGTACCATATGGTAACAGAGTGGATCCCCACATGTATCTGGTTACTCCACACTGGACCCATGAAAGATGTGGCCTGAGGGATGCGCCTTATCCCTGATGAAGACATTAAAGGCAGTATTAAGCTTGAGCTACAATTTGACTGGGCCCAGACACAAATGCGGAGCGGTGCTTCCACATACATGTACATCGCCAAAGCAGCACATGCTTCGCCTTGACAAAAATACAGTCATAAACACTGCCATCAGTGAATACATAAAAGAGATTATCATCCATGATTGGAAATGGTCACGCTCATTGTCAGTTCATTGTCATTTTAAACAGAATGGATCAGGCAATATTTGGAGGGTATATCATTTCCTTTTTCCTCCAAAGCATGTAAAATTGCCTTGATTTAAGCCTCAGATGACATGAGGAAATAAAAAAATGTTTGTTCCCGCCCCCTCCAAATTTTGCCCCCCTCCCCCAACATGGCTTTGGATTTGCCCACAAATCCCAGCCTGAAGGTGTGACGAATCCATCCTACATGTAGCTAGAAGAGATAGGAGTGTATAGATCCACCCATATACTCCCCCCCCCCCGATGAAAGGGTGAAATGGCCAAAATCAGATGACTATGCCTCACCTAGACTTTTAGAAGCGGTCTTTCCAACTCAAACGCACCTGCTTGTGTGGGTAGACGTTGATGTGGCACTTGATGCACTCCTGGCCCATGTTGGCCCAACTGTTGCCGCTCATCCACTTCCGCTTGCACTTGGGGCACTTGTACTCGCCAAAGCAGCGCTTCTTGCCTTGGTAGGGCGTCAGTCCCTCCCCCTTGGGGCGAGCCTGCAGCATGGGAGACAAAATAGATTAACCAATTAACTGGGGTTGAATGAATATTGCTCCAGTTTTTCATCACTCCATATCGTGTATGTGGTTTCCCCCAGATATCTGAACACCAAACTCCATTACTTTTTCAGGACTTCCCAGAACTAAAATATGAAATTTTCCATGATGTTGAAAGTTATTTTGCAGGGAAAAGTTGGTTGGTATTATTAACTGGAAGACTGCCGCAGCCACTTGACTGACAAGGTCATAGCCTGTAAAGATATCATTACTCCCTTGCCACATCAAAAAGCCGCCCATCGAAAATAACTCTTGCATGATCTTGACTCCATGACTTTTCCAGGAGTTGGGGGATTTTTCAAGACCATGGGGACCCTGTGTGAATTAAACCACACCCTCATGAACCCCAATTATATGATTGGTGGGTCGCAGCTCAGTAATAGTGAAAACTCAAACTCTAATCGTGCTTTTATGCCAAGTTGAGAGCGTGGAAGCACAACTTGTGCACACAGAGGATTTATTCAAGTATTTCACATTCGTGGAATGGAAAGAAGATTTCATTCAGTAAGCCACTGAATGTCCAATTCTATTTGGCTTTATTTTGTGGAATAGAACACTTAATCTTTCACCTAAAGAATAAGTCTTACCACTACACTCTATCGTTCATTACATGTACAGCCTACACTATTAGCACATAACCTGTAGGGGATGCTTTCTCAAGTAAAATTCCTTGCATAATGTAACTTGCACAGAATTAACATACTGTTAAGCCCTGTTTGCACTGGACTTTTTTGGGCAAACTTAACGAGACGATGGGTGCTTTGCCCATTTTAAGTCCAGTGCGGACGTCCCCGGAAGACTTCCTCTCGGTTACTTGTCCCGAGCCACGCGGGAATTTTTACCGGCCAACTTCTGGCCAGGAAGAATTCCTGAGACACTTTTCCCGAGACAGAAAGTCCAGTGCGGACAGTGCGAGTAGGTAAAAGCAGCTTAGGAAAGCGTACATCCGGTTTACTGGCAAAGTCAGGCGCACACGAGCCCCGCGCATGTTCATTGCAAGCGTCCGCGTGACGTACGTACACGTACACACCGCGAAGCTTAATTCTGGTTGCTGTGCAGTGATTTCGTGCTCTCGAATCTCTTGAATGATGGCAGATATTAGTACTGAAACAATTGGAAGTTTAATTGGGGCCACCAATGTATCATTGGAGGACCTGTCACAACTGGAAATTAGTAAAAGATGCTTGGGTCAAAGGGTGAACACGAAAGTTCATGCAAAGCAGTGCCCTCATGTGCCATTATAGTGACAGCTCGGTTACTTTTCCCATGCGTCTTGGTAAAAGTCCCCATGTTGAAAGTCCAAGTGCGGACGGTGGTAAAATTTGCCCATTTTTCATTTCCCCATCGGCTCGGTAAAATCCTCGGAAAATAAAGTCCAGGGCGGACAAAGCTCTGGAGTGGCATTTTCCAGATTATTTACAGAAAAAGTTTCTTTCTTAACATTAACTGAACCATATATCTTAACAACACTAGGAGCAAAAATGTTGTGACTTGCATAACTCCAGAGGTACCATTTACCAATTGGTATGCCTACACTATTGATAATCAGCCAAATAGTTTTTCAAGTCAATATTTACAAATTTGTACATTTTCTAATATCAGGAATTTCCATTCTAAATATTACAACACCAATTTTGAATACGATATAAAAAAAAAGAAAGTACGCATAAAAGAACTGTTAGAATTCAGTGCGCCCTTTTACTGTAAGTGGACCCAAAGAACTGTCTTAACCTGCATGTTTACACTTGTGCTTTTTGAATCAAGTCACAAATTTTTGTCAAGGTTTCAAAACACCAGGCATATCTGACCCTGCAAAACCTCAGGGGGAGAACTTGGAACATGCACACACTGATCTGGAATTGCTAATCCGGCCATCTTGTACTTCCATCAATTACCTCAGAGACATGCGACTTTCTTACTCCAACGACAGTTGCCGGGCCTGACATTTGTGGGAACAGGTTTCTCAATCCCTCTACTGGGAATACAGAATCTTTTGAGCCAGCAAAAATTTCGGTCCTGACAGTAGACCCAAAACCTCATGCATTAATGCTTCACACACGTGATCAACACCTTTCAACATAAATGGGCTCCGTAGGGCAAAATTTAAAAACACAGTCAAGGCTTTTAGCTAAATGCTCAGTGAGTGTTTTCTCGAACTATGCTGAGCAGTGATGGCAGTGTTTTACTGGATTTTAGCCAAATCCGTAAATATTCACTATGTCAACAACTACAACAGAATAATCAAACTTTATTTGATGAAAATGTCTAGAATGAAACACATATAAGGTATCTGTGCCATTCCATGAGTCTTGCAATTCAGTTTTGTGTCACCTGTGAAATGTTATACATCTCTGAAACACCCAATTTTCTGAGTTAACTAAAAACAATGTTTTCAACAGAGAAACTTGATGACTCAAGCAAAGGTAAGAAACTTAGAAGACTTTCTGAATGGAAATCAAATCAAGAAAGCAGCACCGTTGTCCAGGGAAGGGATGAAACAAGAACTGAAACAGCATTTACTCAAAGTGGTCACCAAATATCATTTATCGAAACTGTCTTGTGGTTAGTTCTGTTGGCACCTTTAACAACATTTTCTTGGTAAACAACCCGCAGAATCTGTGGTACTATTAAATGCTACCATACCCGCGGGGGCACACACAGCGCGACCGAATCAAGGAGACCAGGCCATAACTAATCTTCCAAAAAAACTCTCTCTTTTCTCCCGAGTCATTGGCAAAGCCAAAGCCTGGCTTTTCTATCAACCAGGCCAACATCTGGTGAGCCCTGCCAGGCAGAGGCCCGTCAGCTGCCAGTTCAGAGAGCCGGTAACCACAGCAACAAACTCAACTACCAGCAGTGTGTCTCGGACCCCTGCTGGTTCCTGCTTTTCAGACGACTGTTTTGTGCCAACGTTTCACAAAAAAGTCACTCTGGGGTTTTTTTCAAATCATGCGAAGCATTACAGAAAAAATGCAAAGTGTACAGCGAAAGTAAAACAGCAAATTCATTTCATATCTTTTTGTAAAAGAATTTATGAAGCACAAGATGTGGCTTTTTTGGCAACATATTCAAAAACCATCGCCCATCATTCATCAAGACAGGATATAATTGCATTTCCTCATGCAGGGATACCTGTGATAAAGCATGACCCGCCAAGACAAACATAAATTATTGGGAATGACAGCTACATGTTTAAGACTTGGCACGCTACTAAAATATTTAACTGTATTTATCTAACAACTAAATTTAGAACTCACACCTTTCTGTGTCATTGCAACAGATGCAAGAGCAAATTTTTCATAATTTTGGGATATATGTTACCAATCTATATCTCTTGGTTGTATGTTTATGAAAGAACTTTCGGCAGCTGTCTGTGCAAACTGAGTAAAACATTCACGTTTTAAATATTTAAAAACAAAAAATCCAAAAAATTTAACTCGTGTAGCACAGCAGTGAACAGTTGGCAGAGTTCAGGAAGTATTGGCCTCGAGCTGGACCAAGAGAAGGTGCTATTTTCTTAGCAACAGAGGCTCTTTGGTACCAAACCGCACTTCGTTGGTTCACGAATGACTATGAAATGCATATGTCTGGGATGCATCGCTACCAAAAAATGAGAAACTCTAGACCGAGGAGGGGGGTGCTTCTGCTTTCAAGGCGGATAGTTTTCAGTTAATATTGAGTGGTACATATTAATAAGTAATATTATACTTTTCAGATAGGCCAAAGAACTACAGTTTCTGGATAAAAGTTGCTAGTCCAAAATATCTCAGAAAGTCTGGAGTAACTAATATCTATTTATGCAACTCTGGTGATCTGCCTCCAAAACAGAAAGGACAAACAAAATTGGGCACACTTCTCAAGTTTAAGTTGAGTTTGTAAGTATTGATTGAAGACTTGTCTGTGTTTCATCAGAACACAAACAGCAGTTGAATGGAGCAGGAGTTATGATAGACCACATGGCCTTCATTTGATGACCTCTGATCTAGTGACTGGGATATCTCCACCAATCAGAGTGAACAGATCACTCTGGGGGAGGAGCCTATCAAGAGGATATCTTCCTGATTAGAAATGGTAGAGTCCAATTTCAGACATGCTAATTGATGAGATAGGCTTCAGTGGTTACCTGCCCTATCAGATTTCCTTTGGTAAAAAAACAAAGTACCAGTAGCAGAATCTTTTGGCCTGAGATACATCTGTATAACATAGAGGCTAATGAGTTATAAATGAAGTCCTAACACGGTCAATTTTTTTTTAATTTGGAATCTGAGCAGGAAATTAGGACCTGCTTAAAAAACTTCAAGCTTTAATGCCATCTTTTTCAGTCAGTCAAATTGATGCCTGAAAATTACAAGTTCAGTTTCAGTGCAAAATTGGACTGGATTTGTGCACTCTGCGGTCCACGAGTACGTTGCGGGCTGTCATGCATCTTGGACACCTATTTTCTTGCTCTACATACACTAGTGATACATGAGAAGAAGAATATCTATGAATGGGGCTTTATTGTAAGTCCGAAGCCTCCTGAGTCTGGAATTTCAAAATTACCCTATGAAGCATGGCAATAACGAGGCAGCAGGCTCATGTATTCTGGATCACACGGCAGCTCTGACGCCTCGTAAGTCTGACGTTGGACTAACGAGGCGTCAGAAGCATCAGACTCTGGACAAAAATAACATTTCATTGTCGGACTAAAGTACAAGGCATTGGACTTGCAAACAGAAACAACAGTTAATTCAATCATCTGACCTACATGTAACAGGTCTTAGGGTCAGACCTATGGTGCATGATAGGACTCACAGACGGACCAGACCTCCCCTAAAAGACAAGGACTGCCAAACACATGAATACATATCAGCAATTCCACAAGGCCATAACACATACGCAGGGGACCAAATAGACACACAAGGCAAACTGTAATGCACAGAAAACACTTTCACAGTGAAAGCAGGATACGGGCTAAAATGTCACTGAATACACATTGTATTTGACTGGTCTCAATCTGGGCAAGTTGTTAATCAATGCACTGATTGATTCGGTTTTGCCTAAAGTTCTCCTCACCATACAGCTTAGTCCTGCAAATTGTTGAGTATGGGTGATGGGTTTTGAATGTTTAGATGTCAGTTCATCAGTGCTAATTTCACACCAGACAACGGTGATTCAAAACATATGCAAGAGCAGATTGGTCTATCCCTACTTGGAACTAGTAGAGGAACAATGGATCTCATTCAGTAAGTGTTTTCCTCCTAGAAGGGCCAAGCTTCGCCACCATGCCTGTCCCTCCTGTCCCTAGGGAGTTGTCCCAGACCGTCTACAACCAGATTCTCACCTTCACCAATTCTTGGCTCTATGCCCCATCCAGAAACTGATAAATCCCATCAGCATTAACTAACCCCAACCCCAAATGACAGTTGATGATTGCTGCCAGATCTCTAAGGAAATGTCAACTCCTCAACTCCTTGCCTCTGCTCCAAGAAATGCAACAATGGTTTCATTGTTGCTCCTTGGGTAATGGGTCGGTTCACCATGAAAGTTGTTATCAATTACTGCAAATAGAGCAGGGATACCACCCACAGCCAAACAAAGTAGACCAAAATTTGGAGTTTGGCTGAAACACAGCTTTAATTTGATGAAGATGACACCCCATGGACAAGCCAGTCTTTATCTCCATCCTGGCAAGTTCAACAATCACACCTTTTTAGAGACATTTGAAAGACTTTGAAGTTGATTTTTTTAAAGTTACATTTATGCGTTATCATCTCTGACACACCAGAGAGGCCCTCACGTACCTACAATATGCAAAACGTCATGAACACTTTGTCCTTAATGACATGAATGCATTACACAACCCTAGAAATTTTTGGCAATAATTTCTCCCATTTGTATCCTCTTTAGTATTTCCCTGCTACCAACTGGGGAGCAGGACCACCTCTCCATCCTGGTCTGTTTACCAACCTCTAAACAGGATGTTATGATGGCATTACAGGAAATGATGATCAACCCCATATCAAATTACCACCACCCTATTCAAGTTTTCCCCTCTTTCAACACTTTCAACCCATAATTACCAGGTCTCATCCTCTCCTTTGAGAAATCCTAGGGGCTAGGAACTCCTCTTGACAGTTGTTTATAGCTAATTAGTTGTAGGGTCTCCACCAGTGGTTAGCTGTTTTTCACAGTCAATTACAGCTTGTTATCTGGAGATCCTTTCATTAAGAGATTTGGTGACTGTCAACTTCAGTTTGGGATGTACAGTGGCCAAGGGTTACCCAGTTCAGTGAGTGACAGTTCCCAGGAAGACTAATTTGATGGGGGAGGGTGAACATGGATGCTAGGAAAAAGTTCCTACACTTGAAAGTGGAAAAAAAAATTAGTGCTGCCTGACTGGTACTTGTACACTGTACATAGCTCTGAGATTGCTCAAACTTGATGACTAACAAACAAGACATGCGGAACATGTCACAACTGTGATGGAGACAGATGATCTTTAAAAGCTTTTGCATTCTTACTTGTAGCTCTGAAAAACCTTGAATATCACTCTTATTCTATTAAGCGAAATACTGAGGCACGTTCATTTTACGGGCAAGCATTTGAAAAGAAGACAAATATGGAAGACAAAATGCGAAGATCATACTTGAGGGCCAGGAATAATCAAAGCTGCTTTGCCTGGACAAAACGCCACCTACTTTCAAACGTAAGGTGACATGAAGGTTCTTGTACCTGTTTATGCCAAATAAAGGATTCTCAACACAGGAAAGAGATTACATTTGCCACAGAGAAATAAAGCTGCCCTACATCTTGAGTGAGGGACCTGCTGTTTCTCAATAAGTAAGAGCCTTGACAAGATGGCCTCTTGAACTCAAACCTTTTAAGGGAAGCTGGCTTGGAATTGGGCCAATCTTGCCAAGAGATTTTTCATCCAGTTTCCCCTCCTATCGAAACCAGTTTTTAATGTTTATAGGCCCGGCATTAAGTCTGTCAGTTTGGCTGCAGCTGTTTATTATCATCTGGATGGGGGGAAGGACAATTTCCCAGGAAAACGTTTTCACATGGGAAAGTAGACTTTCGGAAACTCCCCCACTGTTAAGTTTTTATCAAGTGAGATTCCTTCAAACATTGATCAAAAGTAACTGAATAAGTCTCACTTACCACTGACTGTTCAACGTTATATGAGGATCAAAAACTGAGGATATTCTAATTAATCACACAAACAACAAATTCAATTCATGACAAAATAGCTTCTTACTGACAGTTGCAAGTATCTCAAATCACAGGTGTACATACATGTACATGAAGGAATAGAGGTCAGGGGCCTTGACTTATGGATTCTCAAACTTTGTAATTCCTTGAGCGGTATATTTTTCATGCTCAGTGGCAAAAGTTCTCTTACATGTAATACTGGAATGTCTATGTCTAGCCAGAGGGGCCCCTCCTTCCTCCATGGTCTAGCTTTCTACCCTCTGAGCTTGATTCAAAATGCTACAACTACTGTCATGCTTTACCAATCACTTTAACTAACAACTTTAAAATCCCCAGCCAATTGTTTCTATAAACAGGTTATCACCTTCAGTGCACACATTTAGATTAGGGTAGGGTCTGCCTTGTCATAATAAGTTCCCACCAGAAGGTTAGCACCTAATTAGATAGGCAGGAAGTGGGCAAGATCATCAGTTAACAGTTGAAGCTCTGCCAGCTGTGGGGGGGGGGCAGAAAGCAGGAGCTGGGGTGAGATGCTAATTACATCAATGACTTAAAGTGCATTCCTAATTGCTCAGGGGCTCCACTTCTGGAAGTCAATTCCCAGTCATTGAAGGCTGCTTTTCAACATGACATTTTGAGGAGGGACAGGTATTTTTAGCCTTTGACTTTTGACCCAGGATTTAATGTAGATTGCTTTTTGACTGTGGCAAATTTTTTCAAGTACAAGGAACCTTGAGGTATCACTCTTTGCAGCATTCATGTTCATTTAAAGTTTACCGTTTACCCGTTCTCTCTTTGAAGTTCGTTTTATTAACTATGCAACAACTTCAAAGTTATCTGTCAGACAGCACAGCAAGGCTCACCAGTACTTTCTGAATAGATTAAAACCATACTGGCTTAAATGCTTCAATGAGAAGATTTTGAAATGATCTTCATATCTCATCATGGCCTCAAAGTGACTTTCAGAGTCACAATAGGTTATATTATTTCTTGAGGACTACAAACCTCAATTGATTCAGGATATCAAAACGAAAGGATGGTGTCCCATGAGTGTCCCAACACTTTTTCTATTCTAAACTCCTTCTGCAGGGGGGATACTTCCGATGGGCAAGAAACTTAACTCTTGAACACCAAAATGAAAAATCATCGGAAGCATTGTCAAGCAAATATGTATAGGGTCGATGTGTTTAAGCCAGTTGTCTGCATGCACACAGGCACGCTCAGGTAACGTGACTCAGTCTACATACAGGGATCTCGGGCCGAGAGGAAGTCAGACTCAGCCTCAAAACGGAAAGTGAATGCATCCGGCGCAGAGAGTCAAACAGGGGGAACTCCTTCCCAGGAAGTCACATTGATAATACATGATACGTGATAAGATCGGGCCCCTTTGGAAAGATGGCGATCGACATAGCTATTTTCAATCAGGTGACTCCTGAACACCGGCTACAGTGGGAATTCCCCGTCCCCTACGACTGCCCAGACACTGGGCTTGTGACTGCCCAGACACTGGGCTTGTGAGACAGACAACAGGCAGTGGATCAGCCATTGTTTTGACAATGTGCAGGCCATCAACAGTTCACCATTTTCAATTATTACACTTCACTGTTTAGAGGAGAAGAAGGGGTCAACTTCAATGACAACAAATCAGAACTTACATGTACAGTAGGGCCGACTCAAATCGAATAATTAACTACTCGAATATTCAAACTCATTGAATATTCGTTCGTTGCTGCTGGCAGATTGTTAATGAACAAACCATACACATAATCAGCCGCAATAATGCACACAATTGTACATAACACTCACTATAACAGCTTCTCACTTTCATTTGAAGTTGAAATTCTGCTATAAAGGTTTCAACATATTTCAACGAAGTTTGCATCAATTCACCATTATTACAAAGACTACTATCTTGGCACATTAATATGTTCTTGTTGAAAGGCTGTTTCCATATTTTAGGATGGATTCTACACCGGACTGTTGGGCTTAACAGCCGCCTTAGTTTCTGGAATCTACTTGAAACTAGCTTCCACAGCGAGATTTTTCTCATTTAAAACAGGAAATTCTCCCTTCTTTTTTCCTGAATTTAGCACTCAAATATTCAAATTTCGAAAAATAATGACCAAATATTTGATAATCAGTTGAATATTCAAATATTCGGCACAGCCCTAATGTGCATGTGGTAATTTATATGGAAAGGACAAAATTAACATTCTGTGGGCTTAAAAGATTGCAAATTCAGATATGACAAATGGTTCGTGGAAAAACAAAATTCATCAATGCCATGTCCTGAGAAGTGGGATTAACTTGCAAGTTATTTCCAATCTATGTCTCTTCCTCATAGAACACCTGGGTAATTTTTTAGGACAATCTCTATGTATGACTTGTCTAAGGTACTCTGTACGCTTAGACGACCTATTTTTCCACTTCCAACTAGCACGCAGTTCCTGGCTCTGCCATTAATGGGCGTTCAGAACTTTTCGCACACCTCTTCTTCCAAATTTCTTGAGAAAACCATGCATTTATTTCCTGTCATTTTCCAAAAGTGTACACTTTTCTCGGAGCCTTCTCCCCCTCCCCAAGGGCTAAGATAAGGAGATAACGACAGCTTTTTTTGTCATTTCCGAGGTTTCAAAATACAGTCTTTTATCACCTCCCCCAGCATGCATTTGTATGTATTGGAAACTGACCAATAACATGGATGGTCCCTTTAATCTAATCTTATCAAATCTGGCATGATTTCAAAGACAGCATGCGTAAGGTGCAGGCAAAGAAAGGATTCCAAAGAAGATTCTCGATACACTTGTTTTCAAACCTTAATTAATTAAAATGGGAAAGCAGAAAAGAAACTCCAGATACAAGCTCTACAGTTGGGGAGCCACTGGATAATTATCCAATATTTTTTCTCAAGTCTCAAAATGCTTCAGTGAGAAATGGTCCCAATTGGCCAGTGCATACCTGAGGGCAGTCTTTGATGTAGTGGCCCTTGTTGAAGCAAAGGTGGCAGAGATAAGTGGGGGGCGGTCTCCGCCCCATTTTGCGGTCAATCGGCGACAGTGAGAGATCACTGAACTGGTCAGCAATGTCGCCAATGCTGCCATAGGGCGACGTCATCATCTTGCTCTGTGGAAACATCAATCAAAAGTTGCAATACTTATCAATGAAATTTGGTTACCTTGCTATAAGTTGACAAAATTGACACTTTCAAGTTTACATGTACAAATCTATGCCGTTTCTGAAGCTGTTTTGAAAGACTTGCAAAACTTAATAAATTAACATACATGTGGTTAAACCATGGGGACCTTAGTCCATGGTTCCATACAAAGTGCTATAAGTTTTTCATGAGTTATTTCTTATCTTCTTCCAAAAACTTAATGTTTCCAATGTTCCCAGATGCTAAATACCTCAAGTTTAATCAAGTATGAAGTAGGTGGCCACAGACCTGATTAAGCCTGCTTGTTGTCCAATAACCAAACTTGCAAGATTTACAGGGAGATTGTTTACTTCAACCATGCCAACCAATCAAGTTGTTTACAAACCCCCTTCCACTGATATCTGGACAAAGTCTGGGCCCCTTGATTGGCCATTGCTTCATGGGGCTTTTTTCATCAGTTGGGTCAGGAATGTCCTTGGAAATCCAGCCATCCATTCAATCACTCTCCAATTTCAGTCCTGACTTGAGACAGGGAATTACACCAGGTGGTTTGGTTTTCCCCAAGTATCAAACCAGCTGACAGTCATTTCTCATTTTCCTACTGCTCCTAGATTACTAAGTATACCTTTCCTTTCCTCTCTCAACTTCCTCCTTGGCCATCAAAGTTAGCTTTCATACCTATATTTCACAATTTTCATGTTGTCCTCAACTAAACTTTTCTTAGTTACGAAAGAATGTTGACTGCGCTGAGTCAGTAAGTTTCAATTTCATTCCGAAAAAATTCTTTCTCCCCCCACAAATTCCAAAACATTTGCTGAAACTATAATCTGGGCTTCCAACTCATCTCTTTTTTATTAACCCAAGAGTGTATTTGGTTGGTTCTTAACAATAACCCCATTTTACATGTGCATGTAGAAGGTTAAAGGGATAACGTGATAGAAATGTTTTACTGAAATCCTTGAAATTCCACAGTTAGGTTTCAAATAACTTGTTTTCAATTTTTGTTTTGCTATTTTCATAGTTTTGGGGGACTTTTTGTATCTTTACGCAGATGTGGCAAATGGGCACAATCAGCCAGTAAGCAATGTTAGCTCAGGTACATTGTATATTTTCAAAGAGCAAATTTGGGGTTCAAAATTTGAACGTTAAATCGTGAACTGACCAGTGCCTCCCTGGATTTTTTTAAGTCTGGAAAAGCTGGGTCAATTTTTAATGGTTGAAGTGCACTTAAAAATTTTAAAAGGTTTCACACAACAAAGAAGAGTTTTTTTTACATTTGTAACCTGCACAAATAGTGATTCTGAAAAAAATGTCATGCACTGTTTCTCTAAGTTCTGCTGCATTTCCGATGTTCTGCCGCTGTCTGCAAACCAGTGATATAGTACTGAAAAACAACACTTTCACTTTTAAAAGCCTTCACTTTTAAAACAGGGATTTTTTTCCCAACAGTTGGAGGAAAAGCTTATCAATGCCAGACTCATTTTATACAAAACACGTCCAATCCTCAACATCTCACATTAAGTTTCTGTATATTTACCATGGTTTGCAGTGAGCTTGGGATCTGGTTCTGTAAGAAATCATAAGGACAAACATTGATAACACCACTACAAATAGTCTGGCGGCATTTCCTTCCCCCTCCCTTTTATTTTGAAAACGAATAAGGAAAAACATTCTGCAGATTACTTGGTGGTTTAGACTCTAGACAAATGTCTCGCAGATAATGGTCTTTACTGTCCATGTTACATCTGGATTCCTGGGCAATAAAACTCAAGGTTTCGCTTTCGGACAGCTTGGGAAATCAACGAGCAGGTCAGCATTGCAAGCATCCACAGCATAAATCAAACCCATGCAGACATAAATATAATGAGGGCATTGGGCTCTGGGAAACTAAATTTGAGGTACGTAACATACAAATTGGTTTGCCTTGGAATTACGACACCAAAATTATAAATGTTCTCATTGTTTATTTCATTTTTTTTATATACATTTTTAGAATGGCATATTCAATGACACAGATATCTTCTAAAAGTCATTATTGAGTTAACATTGACAGATGTACATGTATGCAAATTTGTATGTGACAAAATTTAAGAAAATTAGGGTATCATCTGGTCATTTTTATCATGCTGAACTACACTCACTATTTTTTGCAACATTCTCATGTTTTGAATTTGTTTGATCTCATGTTTTTCCTCCGTTAACGGGCAGTCACATCTTACCTTGTTGTTTCGGAACGCAAAGCTGGCCACCTCCTCAAGTCTCTGAGAGTGTCTCGCCGAGTTGTAAGGATGCTCTCCATTCTGCATCAACAGGAAGTCCGACAACTGGCTTGAGATGTCCGGGTTCTGCAAAAATGCCAGAGATAATAAAAACACTTTTGACAGAGGTTTGACTATAAAAATCAATCGAAAAATATAGCCTTAATGTTTAACTTAGATACGTCACTAGGAAGAGAATACATGTAGAAGACACTCTAAATTCTAATTTTAGATGAAAAGAGATTTGAAATTATGTAGATGTAGGTGACTCCAGTTCCAACTGAAAAACTGAGTTACAGTCTGGAATCAAACCTGGCAACAAACAACTGAGATAGAAGAGAGAAAATTGGTATCATTGGCGAATCAAAAGTTCACTGTTTGGAATCAGACTAGGTCCCCATGGAAAGTCAGTTCCTGCATTAGAACAAGTCCCTATTTCCAGTTTAGGGCTGAGTCAATTCAAATGATTCACTGTTCAAATATTTCAACCTTCAATTTGATCGAATATCCAAATATTCATTCGTGCCAACCGGCAATTTGTTGAAGAACAAAACCAGATACAAAACCAGTGGCAATAACCCACACAATTGTACATTATGTTCAATATAATAGCTTCTCACATCTAGGAGTTTCTCCCGCCATGAATGAGCAAGATTTAAGAGATGAAAAAGACTTCTTGCCCTGTTGAAAATTTCTTTTCCTTTAGATTGTTTATGAATATTCACTTTTAAAATCGTAATATTTCTGATGCTTTTCATTTGAATCTGCTTGAGGTAAGCCTCCAAAGAGCAAGTTTTCTCATTTAAAACAAAAAAGATTTTTTCTTCCTTTTCATAAATTTTGCATTCAATTATTAAAATTTGAAAAATAATATTCAAATATTCAACAATCGATCCAATATTCGGTTAATTGGATATTCCACACAGCCCTATTCCAGTTCGGGTTCAAGAGCTCAAATATGATTCCACATGAAGGTTGCTGTTGACCCAAGCCTGGACTGACAGAAAATGAATCTTATGAAAAAGTCAGTCTCATTTTGTTTGCTAACAGAACAGGTGCCTCTCAAGATAGGTACATCCAGAAAGACAATAACTTATAACACAAATGACAATTTGTAGTTACATGTTGGCCAGCAAGTAACTGCTGATCAGGTAAAACATCAAAAAATGTTAAAGGTTGCAATTTAAAGAGTACTATCTTCAAACCGTTTTACAATCATTTTACATACAAAGTAATTGACTCAGGATGAAGTTTTACAATTTTTTTTAAATAATTTTCTGTTAGGCATTTCACAAAGTCTTTGCAAAATTCCATCATAAAGTGTCTAGGCACAAAGCCGCATGATCAAACTATAGAGACTATGGATACAGGCCTACTTAACAATCATACTGTGGTTTGTAATTCTCGTTTTCCAGTGATGCGGCTTTGGCAGTGTCCAAAACACAATCTGAAAACTACACAGTTACTTGCACTCTCTTCCAAGAAACAAAAATTTACTATGAATGAAGATCTCTCTCCTCTAACCCTGCCCTTGTCCCATTAATTCTGCCCCTCACATGGTGCAGTCAAACTTGGCCTACATTTCCATGGCAACCATCCCTTAATGTATACAACTGATGACAGGGGTCCAAGGGGTCAACTTTTAATAAACCAATGAACAGTTCCTCTTACAGGGGGGCTTTTTTTCTGCTGAAGGGCTTGTAACTTGAAGTTCAAGTTGAGTTATCTTTTGGACATTGACAGGGTTGTCTCTGCTGAAATGTGGGAGATGCCAATATGTATGCTATGTACATTAGCAACATTTTATTTTTAACCCTTCTTTGAAAGAACAACACACTGCGTCAATATTCATCAGGGAATCTTAGAGATTTTTGTAGCACTATTGACTAATATATCTACAAAAATTTTAAAAAGACCTTGTCTGAGGTCCACCGGTCACTTCTTGGAAAGTGCAATCGGAACGCCCACATGTATTCCTGACATTTAAAAATTGGAAGTGCGAGGTCTATTTTAAGGTCCACAATCCTGGAGACAAAATATGAGTCACAGGAATCACATTACATCATCAGTGATCAGAACATGGGCTGCTGTATGCGGCCCCAAGAATAAAAGGGATACTAGGTCATACATGCATGGCGGCCATCTTGGTTTGCTTCATACACACACAGGCAATTAAGCTCATCACCAAATGAATCTGGAACAAATATTCAGCGTTTCCTAACAAACCATGGGAAAAATGTTCAGATGTAACACAGATAATTTACAGGGGCAAATGGGGAAATAAAAAGTGTTATTTCTTAACTAATACTCATAATAAATTTCAACTCAGTTGTGCAATGTGGCTCATCGGTGAAACTGAAATTTCAAATCCTATTCGGTTACATGCTGGCAATGAAACTCTGTTTTTAAATTTCAACATAGGAACATGTCTAACACTTTTTTTTTTACAGAGGTTGGTTAACTTAACATGTGCATGTTGCACAAAAGACTTGTAGCATTTTCAATGGGCTAAGTTGATGTAAGCAATTGGGGACCATTTAGTGAGTGGTTGAAAGCAGCGTTATCAAATGAAAAGCCGGTGTCTTTGAAAAGTACTACGCTGAAAACTTGCTCGTTTATTAGTGCTATGCATGTCTGAAAAGATGGCCTAATCCTTCTAAATACTGTACTACTGTATAATACTCATTTTGTCCTCGGTTTTGTGCGTCGTGTTCTGCATTTCCCATATTCAGGTTCAGGTGGTTTATGCACTTGTAAATCAAATATGACTTGAAACCTGACAACAGTGTAGTTGCTTGTAGCAACATACCGTTTTTGTCCACGTTTACAGAAAAATGTACGGTAACGGAACAATCTGTCAGGCTCCGCTTTTTCTTTTACCTGAACGAATTTAGCTGTTTCCCTTGTAATATACCTGGATGAATATTAGGGTAGGGGCAGACGAGCATAAATGTACATGTACAACGTACATTTACATGTGCATGTACCAAGTCCAACAACAAACATAGTGGTTAAAAAACTACCCTATCCTGATCACATTTCTTCACTGGATGGTTGTTTTTTAATCCTCCAAATCATGCTTTCTTGAACAGCAAGCCACAAAAGATGTCTTAACGAAATGGGTATGATGGAAGTGTGCACTTCTCTACATGCAAATGTTCACATACATTCCATTCTACATGTACTTGGCCCTTTTGTCTTTGGTAAATTGGCTGTTCATGTTCATATGAAGTACACAGCTGCAGGCCGAATTTCCAAGTTTGATCCAATTTCAAAACGGATGTCTGGACTTCCATGCCATGCAAGGGGTCACGTTAGTGGGTAGAAAAACCCCAAGGAAATGGAACTCTGGGACCAGTCTCCAGACACTATTTTGACGACAAACTTCAAGTGTTTCCACACCTACACATCGCCGATATCTATTATCCTCTTTGTTTGGGTTCAACGAAACCTCTACTCTATGGTCCAACACACATCATATCCTTTATGTACATACCACTACTGGTGGACAAGAAAAACACTGTTTTGTTCAAACCTGATCCCGGCTCCCTGAAATTTCTTTGGAATCTGAACAAAAATTCAAGTTTGGCTAAAAAAAAACCAGAAAACTTATTTGTACAGGCTTTTTATGCAGCTGCACCTTAAGTTTTAGAATAACAACTTGCAATAAAACCTGATATAAAGAATTTGGGAAGGAACATATCAGTGGTGAACAACTTTTATTAGATAATCAATTCCATGTGTCAAGGTCAAAGAAAGGTCAGGAAACCATTTCAGCATTTAGAGTGCATTCCAATCAACACCACCCAGACAACCGAGGTTGATTTCCCGTTAAGAAAATGCGACATGGTGATTCAAAGAAAGTTGTTTTTAAAATTCATTTCGCAAAAGGCAGGACTTTATATTCATTATCATTTCTTCAATCTGATCCTATGCGTTCCCTTCTTTAAATTCTTGAAGGATTTATGACTAAACCAATCAGCAAATAAACTAACCTTTAAACTTGACTGAAATGTTGAGTTTGAAAAAGACCAAATCTAGTGGAAATTGGAGAGAAATCTGCATATACAGTCAAGTTTTAAATTTAAGTGGAATCAGTCCTGTCCCTTGTTTCAGTCGTGAGCAAATATTTCCTCAGAGTGATTTCCAGTAAGACAACCATGCTGCTGTCTCAGAAAGAATACAGACGCAGAATCCATAATTGACACGAGTTAAGCTAAGGGCCATGTTTTCAACATGTAATAGCAAGAAAATGGGTGAAAAACTTAAGGAAGTTGGCTGACAGAGGAAACTGCCCACGCTTGACTCTGTGATAATACTATAGTCCAGTAATTCAGACATTCCTGGCATCAGACTTTTCAGGGCTGTCCCTGTCTGGTGTTATCCCTGAGTGTTGTCAAAGCCATGTGGCTCTAATCATCACAGCTCCCCTACCCCCCCACCCCAGACAACTGAGCTCTCTCTCCCGAAACAGTAGATCCACAGTCCCCCCTGTATGAAAACAACCAAGCAAATGGAAAACCCATTAACCAGGACGACCTTCTCCAGTTGACATTACCATGATGGGGTTAGTTACTTATAATACTGTGGCCTCTCTTTATGTATTTTCCAAATCCATGAAGGAGGAGAGTTTGGGGACTTTTTTGCTTGCCGAGCAGGCAACGCTCCTCCTGGCATTCTCAGGGAAAGATTTGCCAAATTCTTGGTCGGAATCCAAGAATGAGTAGAAGAGCCGTGCACCGGTTGCCTGACCAAAGTCATCAGCGAATGCTAACTGAACCCTCGCCATGCCACTGCCAGCTGATCTATGCCTGCATTTCCCTCAAAATACACCCTAGTCCACATGTCCCATTGAATCTTGAGGCCACACAGAATGCAATAATGATATCACAGACAGTGTAAAAACATCAGGCCTATTCTTAAACTGCATTCTCTGTTAACGTAGGATACCAACTGCAGAAAGTATGAAAATATTAGCCTTTTTACACAAGTGCATTTCCCAATTCATTTAAAAAGGGCACTGAGTTTTTCAGAATAGTTTTTCAATTCAACCGCTCGTGGTCAAGTTCAAGACTGATGTCCAGTGCGGTTGATGATGTTTTTGAAGGAAATGCTAAAGCTGTCTTACTACTTACTTCACTTTTACTTTACACATTACACAGAAAGCATACAGACTCAAGCTTTTATAGGAAGCATTTTCCCCCAGTTCCTAGATCGCAGAGGGTTCCAACCATCTATCACTGTCAGTGCCCATCTCAAGAGTTTGGGAGTCATCGTTAATTTTCTGTCTGATTTAGCAGACTTCAGCACATTCCTTTGAACTGAGTCAGGTCAGGTTCACTGACCGGCAAAAGAGAGGTCTCTAACCCCCTCAAGTCAAAGGGTAAAATGCTGAGACATCTTGAAAGCAAATCGAAGCCAGAAAATACCTCTGAGTGCAAAAGAACTACTTACAACTTGCAAGGGTTTTACATTTACAGTCAACAGCTAAATAAAGCTGAATCGTCACTAAGTCAGCCTCTCCACAACCCAACACCAACAACTTTCGAGTATAATCTAGCCAATTACTTGTCAGTCAGTTTACCAAGGGTCAAAAGGCAGTTTACCCAACAGATTAACGGCAGTTTAGTAGCGGGGAATCAACAAAAGATGAAAAGAAATCGCCTCGTTGAACACGAGAAGCCGCTCACAAAAGGGGGAGGGCGTACTCAAAGGGACCAACAATGGGCAACGATTTGTTAAGTTGCAGGTTGATATCTGAGGTACTTTAATCAGTAGAGCGCGTGGGGCGGCTTTTGTTGGTCCTTTGATTAGACAAACAGCCCGTGAAATTGACACCTCCTAGTAGGACTGCGAAAAGTACCGCCAACTTAAGAAAAGTCTGGTGATCCTTAGAAACACGAACATAACAAACATGCATTTGTATTAAAACGGCTCTTGCGGCAGGCTTACTTCAGAAATGGTTTTTGTTTTCTAAATATATATTCGCGCAATTGATGAGACTTCCGGTAAACAAGTCTACGTCTTTAACACAGTCTCACTTATTCAACTCGTGGATGTTTAGAGCCCAAGATAAACGATGGATGTCATGTCTGCATAATCCACACGCAGCATCGTAAACAGGAAAACGAGTATTATGGTTTTTATTCTTCCTGACCTGTCTACGTCCCGCCGCAAGAAGGAAATCGGTGCCACGGTTTAATATGCACAAAACCCCTGAATAAATGCACAGTGTTAAAGCACGGATAAAAGGAATAGTGGTGAATTTGAGCCGTGGTCAAGCAGCCTAAAAGCCGATTTCAACTTTCGAAGAAGTGAGTTCGGATGAGCCGAGATTCGTTGCTCAACCTCTTCTGACACACGCCGAGCCGAGTCAATACCGCGGCCGCGTCCGGCTACTGTTGACAGGTTGGCACCCAGAAATACGTTGGTCATGTTAGTCGGTTCGAAAATAAAATATTCAAATTTGTCGTAATTTTGGTGGAATGTGTGTCTTTAAAAAGGTTTTAACTAGCACATCTGAATGATTCATATAGTTAAGAGGATCCTGTGCCATAAATATGGTTTACAGTGAGTGAACTTTGAGTCAGGAATTCCGCAGTGCGGAAGGAAGAGCCATCACGCAAAGGCACTGCCACGCGGCGTGTCTAGCGCGTCGAGCCAGTCACCCCAGCGGGAGCCAGCCGGCTGCAATGGCCGCTTATTCACGCTGCGACTCGCAAACACCATGAACACTGTGTGCTCTTCCAGGGAAAAACGTCTTAAGTACCAGCATTCTTTATCTCTCGCTCGAGAATGTTTGAGTCAGAATTATTAGGGTCAATATTTAAACAAACGCAGCACAATCGTACGTAGAAATCCTTCAGAAATCAATATCTGGAAATTAATTCGTAATGTGCGTTTCTTATCGGGAACACTGTGTTTCACCCCAATTCCCCAACACCTGACGGTTAAAAAAAACTCGCATGTTACGAAAACATGAACTTAAAAGTTAAAAGAAAGGTCCATCGTCAAAAGTACAAGCATAAACCAAAACAATTGTGAAAATTGTTAGAAAATTTCTTATCCATGTGAACGTCAAAATTCTGCAAACAAAGCAATTAATTGTAAACCTAAATCTGTTTAAACATGTTTAAAAGCTACGTGCAAACTTGGATCACATAAATTTTTGAGAAACACGGTCAAAAAATGAACGAAAATAAAACTGACCACAGTCATGGCATGGTGAAAGCACATGAAAAATACCATATGTTGTTCGCACAGAAAGCTCAATTTAAAATCAAATTATAAAAATTAAAATCATGTTTGCATGAAATGTTTTTTAAGGTAAACCAACAAACAAAAGAATTTCCTAACACCGTCGGCATGATCGAATAAGAGTTACAGTCACCTAGTACAATTTCAAAGAGATGGATATGTGAATGGTACAAGGTTTTGTAATGGGTACAAACCTCTTGGATGTATTTCTCGGACCACGTCCCGGACAGGCCGAGTTGATCGGCCGCTGTGGAGTTGAGTCCGTTGGGGAGCCCGTGGTGCCCGCTCTTCGATCCAGTCGGCACGGTGTTCCCTTGCTGGTCCTGTTGCTGCTGCTGTTGTTGCTGCTGCTGTATTTGCGGCCAGTAGGCCATCCAGTTGTTGAAGAGCTGCTGCGTGGAACCGGGTGCGAACACTGCCGAATTGGCCATGTTGGTCGCGTTCATGTCCACTGTGCCCATGGAGGAAATCTCCGCCATGTTGCCAGTCAAGCCCGCCGCGTCCGTGTGCCTCATTCAACCTCGATCGCCAAACAGCACTTTACGCCAGACGGCTAAGCCTCTCGAACCCCCCAAGAAAAAAAAATTTCTCTACCCCCAAAAATTGCTGAACTAACTCTTCATCCAAACAGCTTGTATAGTACTCCGGGGGTGCAGACAGGCCCTGGTGTATTCCGTAACGACTACACAGACTCTCTCTCTCTCTCTCTCTCGGGTTTGGAAAATGATTATGACCCTCAGAAGTGACATGGACATCAAATTCCTAGCATGGGATGCCAATCAAGGCGACAGCCAATGAACGTCGCGCACAGCTCATCATCAGCTCTAGCCGACCCAGCTCCGCGGGATGGGGTCGGCTGGTTTGATAATCAAGATGACGAAAAAAAACGTAAAGAGGCACCCCACCAACTTCTTCCTCCCTCATCTTTCTAGCGTTTTGTTTAACCCATGTGACGTAAACAAAGTCAGTTTAGTGGGTGCTTTATGTCCGGATCAGCCCTCTCCCGTAGTTCCAAGTTTCTGACGGCATACACCTTGCCAATAGGGCACAAAGTTTACCTTCCATAAATCTCGATAAACAAAAGTTTGGCAAGTTGCAGTTTGACCTTTGTTTCACTTTCCGCTTTAAACATTATTCCTCCTTGATGAGACAAAAATGGCTGTAACCGGCTGTCATAAACATTTTGAATGACTTTCGCTCCCAAGAAAATGATACATGTACCAAACACGAGTCAAAGAAAATCAGCCTGGATGTTTTCCTGTCAAAACTGAATTGCTGTTCATTGACTTTTATTTTGTTCATATGAGGCGGATACAATTTTGTACCAACCTTAAAGTACCATTCTATATTTTATAAGAAAAACGTTCAAACGGTATAAGATGAATACAAGAAGCACTTCTCTTCAGAAAACACAAATCTAAAAAAATAACCACTAAATAAACGAAGATGATTATCATAAGTACAAATCAGTTCAGTGATTACTCTCATGGGCCTATTAATTTTCATTTCCAAAGATTTAAAATTAATCAAATTAATATAAAAATGTGGAATTATTTCTTTTGAAAAAAAAAGGCAATGCTAAAAAACAGTCATGCAAACTTTATATTACAGGATTATTTTCAGTCCTTGCTGACTGCTGTAATAGTTTCAAGTTAGGGTTCTTGATAAGTTGAGGACACGCGGTATGTTCAGACCCCGAAAATCTTCAACCATTCAGGAACAAAAAAATGTATTCCACCATGCTTCCACCCGTGTTCAAAAACTCCAAGCTTCCAACCACCATATACAGGCGTCTCTTTTCTGACAAGCCATTCCCAGGAATCAGGCACGATTACGTAATAATCTCCAGATAAGCCTCGAAACCATACCCCCACTGATGGTCTTGTTTATTGCCTCAAGTGGCGCATGGTGTAGCCAGCTAGCTCAGCCGCGGTCCTGCTGTTTATCAATCGTGGCGGTAACCTTTGACCCCGCAAGCCATTGTTTTTGTTTCTCAGTCGGAGTAGGCGCAGGGTGCCGAGGGCACGTTTTATCAAGCTGGACGCCAAACGAAAAGCACTTTATAATATCCAAGTACCGCCCCATGGAATAACCACAACTTATCTCTTCCATGTCTGCGCTAAAATTAACTATGCAGTTTCAAACGATAGCATTTTTTTTCGTTTCATGTTATCAACGTGATGTGAAGAACCTTTATGCTTCAACAGCTGTGAGTTTCCGTCAATGATTCGAAAGCAATCTGCTAGTGATTAAAATTTATTTCACACTGCTTAATATCGATAACAAATACTTAAAGAGTAAGAGAGTATCAAATTATTCTCAAAGATTTGTTAAACTTTCAGGGTAACGTGTATTTTCATTTTTGGCACATACTGCTGGAAAAGCGTCCAAAATTTCTAGCAATCGTGCGACAGTGCGCTTGAATAACTTTTTACATGATTTAGTAACACAAATGTCTGATGTTCAAACTGCCCACCCCTGCATCTCAAAGGGCAGTCTCCCCTTCCTAAAATCGAGGGTTACCTTCAGGCACATTGCACAAAGTGATTTCACTCCGTCAAGGCAACAGAGATTTTTTTGTCAATAATTAGGAATAAGAATTCTTTGAATACTCATGTTTTTCAAAAAGGTCAATTCTTCATAACTGTTAGTAATAAAATAATAAGTATTGCTCGAATGTACATTGATTTTCGTTTAAGATGATCGTTTTATATTGGCGTTAGCGCTATTGTAGGGTGTTACCATGGCGGAAGGAAGTACATTTTTCGTTAAGATGATCGTTTAATATTGGCGTTAGCGCTATTGTTGGGTGTTACCATGGCGGAAGGTAGTACATTTCAAAAAGTTAGCAAACCAAGATATCTTCTGAAACTTTGAAGTATCTCCCGGCTAAATTATCCGAAGTGTCGGATGTGAGTTATTTTCACCTTGTGCCTTACCGCTATCATCTTGCCAGAGGTGTAACTACCATAGAGCGTGGGTCCTTGCCCAATGGTACTACACGACTCTGTCATGGGCCACTCCACAGACCGCAGTGGCGTCGTCAACTTGAACTTTGGCGAACTTGTGCGAGCTGGTTTATGTCTTTCCTCGGGTCACGCAGAAAGTGCGCGCGTTTATCCCCACCCCCCTTCGATTACGAACCAATGGTAATAATCAAATTTGTCAATTGGTGGGCCGATGACCTCATCATTTTAATTAACTTGCACATGTGTGAACAATTTTACCAGGTGCTGAACAGGCTGCTAGATAATTAATGTTTGGTGAACTGATATAAAAACCAAAACCCTTGGCCCGAAGTTTTTCTTGAGGACGAGTTTTGTTGACCAAGCACGTATCGGGTTGGGCTTGGTGCCGGGGTGGATGTGCCCTGAACAGTTCAATGCGCTCAGCTCAGCATAGCACCGCACCTCTGACGAACTCGTCCGGTGAATCTTCCAAACTTGATATTAATCAGGATTGTCTCTTCCCGTGAAAGCAGCAGGGCGTCTCCGATTAATGAAAGCGTCCGAGCGGCGCTAAGTCGCCACTTTGCCGCATAAAAGACAGCAGCACAGACGGCCCGCTTTTCCTCTTAAACGGTCTATTAATATTAAAGCCCTTTATGCGCAGAAACTTTCGATTGAGAAGGACCGGCCGAGTAAAATGTGTAGAGACCGTGTGTCACCGCGGACTTCTGCCATGCTATCTTCAGAGGAAACAGACAGTCCTAAAAAGGGATGTAAGCACTGCCTTGTGAGCAGAGCATAGAGCAGGGAGGTTTGTGTTGCTGTCATGTGCATCGGCCTTTTTTGCTCTCTTGGTGTCGAATGCACCGGCAACTAATACGAACCCTGTACTTCACAAATTTAGTTCTGCTTTTCACAGACAGACACCGAAAAGTTTATACGTGCCTCCATGCATTGATAAACCGTGTACGTTTTGTTTCTGAGAACCAGTGATACGACTCATATCTTGGGGAGGGCATACAGCACTTATCAGCAGCAAACTGACAAACCGTTAACGGTCGCAAGGGGTTCATTTCGAAATACATTTGAGCAAATTGGGGATTTTCATCCCCCTTTCGTTGGCTTTTTCTTGTCTTCTCCCTTTTTTCCAATTTTTCTGACAGGGGAGGACCCCTCCCCCCCCCACGATGCCCTTGACCACATACAAGGGGCTTGGTCTAAAGAGTGGCTCTCTACGCCTTCAGAAACCGCCGTCAGAAAATGTGTCAAGGAAAGAACAAGGGATAGGTATCTATGTTCACTACATATATAAGTATTGGACCTCCCGAAACCAGGATTTAAACATTTGGTTTTGCTTGCACAGGTGTGTTGTCGATAATGTCGAATTTCTACGAATTTCTGAGAGTTACCAATTTTGTGGGATTTAGCCCATTCCCTCAAGTTAACCTAACGCTCGTATTCAATCCTCAACAAGAAATCCAATGATACAAGGAAAGTTTATCCGGGTTTACTGGAAAATCTCTGGCCCGATTTCCAGTGGTTGTGAAAGGCAATACGCAAAACAGCGTGCATCGGCATATCAACAATGTTTGTGGGCATACACCGGGATCGGGGGTAGGCCTATACGACACAGCGACGTGACTTTGATAAATTTGGTCCAATTACGACAAAGTTGCAGCCGCGTGGCGATGACCGATGATGTCCGCGCAAATCCGCGGCTGTCGGGCCGAAGAAGTGCGCTAACCTTGTACGAGCGCACCATCCAGGCTCTGAAGCCGTTACCGGCTTGAAAAAAGTGTTCAGCCCCCGGCCCCCAGGAGGTTCAGTATGGTCTGTTCGCACTATTTGCTCAAACCCACCTCATGAGAACTTAACTTTAAAGTTTGCTTTTTTAAGGAAGTGGATTTTATACTCTTGTTTGTTCTTTGCCTATATTTTTTTTGTGTTTTTATACTGTACGGCACAAATTTGTGTTGTTGCAAGGTATTGAAATAAATGTGTCTTGAAATGAACTGAAAGTTGAGCGAATTCTTGACTTTCATTTTGTTTGGGCGGCCAAAATTTTCATAATTTCACGTGTGACAGGTATCAGCTTTTGCATTATCTTTGAATGATCAGAATAACTTATGTCCTTACTTAGCATTTCATAGCATTTATTATGTAATTATTCAACAGCCGGGTACAGAGGGTTTTTTACATTTTATTGTTATTTTTTGCACCAACAACCATCCTTAGTAAAGTTTGTTGTGCATGATTGGGAAAAAGTATGACGTCACACCCAACGAGTATATACTGTTCTCTAGACAGAACCAACAGAGGGCGGTAGACTGTTACTACGCAAAACTCACGCTGCCTTGAAGGGTACAGTCCACTAATTAACACACATTAACACGTTAAAGAACAACATTTAGGTAAAGGGTGAAGCATAGATTTGCTTTTGTACCCTAACCTTTTGACAGACATTCATATTATAACATAGGATAATACAAGACATGTACATGTTTTTGGCAATACGGACTAACACTGACAGGCAGGAGATAATACAAAGCATCAAAATACAATTCTAGTCGGTACAGGTGATGTATGCAGAAAGTATTAGATTTTTCAACTTTAGAGCAAATGTTAATAAAGTGGGCGCTGCTGTTATAATTTCAGTTCGGCTATTCCAGTATTGGACACCGCATTGTGCAAGACTATTTTTGTGTAATGAAGTTTTATTGGTATCAACATATAATTTCTTTTGAGAGGTACTTCTGGTATGATATGAGTGAACATTTGAGGTAAGTTTAAAGTATGATTTAAAATACAATGGCAGCTTATCTTTCATACATTTATACATAAATTTACCTAACTGATATTTATAAAGGTCAAATACCTTTAGCACTTTATGTTTAGAGAACAATGGGGCCGTGCGGTCATAATAATATCCAGCATGAGAAATTATTCGGACAGCACGTTTTTGTAAGATGTACAATTGGTCACAATTAGATAAAGGACCTCCCCAATTCAAGGCCCCATTGAAAACGGTGTAAAACCAGCACTGTTCAGGGCCCAATAACATGCACGCCAACATTTCTGAGAAATCTGAAACACAATTGAAATTCTTGTCTGGTCACTAATCTTTCAATATTTTGTGGGTTAACCAATTACATTTTTAAAACAAAACAAAATCACCCCCCAAAAAGTGATTTTCCCGAAGTCTGGATTGCAGCCATTTTTCAAGTGGCAACCCTCAACTTTCTTGGGCACTTAGGACCATTTTTCAACCGTAGTTTTTAGCCATTCTGCTCTCATATGAAAGCTCAAAGACCCAGGGAGTTGACCCTAGCAAGGATTTACACAATCTCACCATTTTGGGGCCCAAACAATCTCCTTTTCCAAAAGATACTGTTGGGGGCACTTTTAATGCTAATGAGCTGGCCAGAAATTCTCACTTGAATTAGAGGCCTGCGCCCCCAAATCCCGTTTTGTACGTGCACAGAACACGGATATGGCGGACAGACTACGGGCAGACGCGCTGCAAACAACACGTGGGTACGGGTGCAGTGGTACGGTTCCCCCCAGAACGCTGCTTTCGTTTTTAAAAATGGCGCCGCCCATGATCGGCATGTAACAGTACAGGCCGGGTTTTTCGAGGCGCCGTACATCTGAAAATCAATAATTTTGGAAAGCTTTAGGGTGCTGGTATGAATGTCCAAACTCTGGGAAATACGCCGGTGTAAGTAAATTGTCGAGTCATTCTTATTTCGGAAGATATTAGGATTCAAAGTTTGTGACAATCCTGCAGTTTGGATTTCAGGCATTTAAGACATGCCTTGAAGTAGGGCTGTGATGGAGACAGATATTAAGAGACAGATTATAAAAGCGAGCCACTACAGCCTAATCTGGGACTAATCTGGGCCTAGTATGTGATACGGAGTACTACTAGTAGCTCCGTGCTACTACTATTACTAACTAGCCTACAATATTATGCTTTTATTATTCCACACTTTACAAGAATAAAATTCATAGGCAGCCTAGTCCTTGAGAAAGGAAAAGACCATGTTGAGACTAATCCTACTAAAAGTACTAGGATCAACACCAGCCTGCCATGTACATGGCCAGTTTCTGTGAAAATGACATGAGTAACTTTAGTAGGCCTATGCCCACTTAGGTTTTCCACACATCTTGCAAATTGTTTATTCCCTCCTGTCCTAAGCAAGTCGTTGGGTGTGATGATGTGCTCACGTGCAGCTGTAAATTATGTTAGGCCATCCCATATTATCAGTGGGAGATCATGAAGGTCAACCATTTTTCTGAGTGCTAGCCCAACTTCACTTTGGCATGCTCTGCATATTTGAATTTTTGACACGATATTTGACGCGACTGCATCAGGATGATGTAGACCAGTTAATATTAATAGTTTGAGAAATTTGGACTCTACAAATTGCCTTTTTAAAGATTTGGATATGGTCTGGCGAAACATGGCAATGTAAACACACTGTATACTCATCAGTGTGAAGTGGCCAACTTGGTCTGGAATCACCTCGCTCCGAGTCAACACTGTCTCAGGTCAACTTGGTCCCAAGTCAACTCAATCTCGTCAACTCTGGAAGGCAGGCACTTGGCTGCAGCGTGAATAAAAATCTTCCAAGCAAGTTATGATACACTTCAGCATACCTGTATTAAAGTACACGTATTTCACTTCCAGAATTCTAAAATTGCATGTACTGTTCATGTAAATTTACTGGCGTGCATGAGATGCCTGGCCTTTGAATTTGGGAAGGCCAGGCACTTGGATGCATCATTAATTACCTCAGATGAGAAGGCAAAATCCCAGTCTTTCTTGCCAGACTGACAATCTTTGGCATATAAGTATTTCCAGAATTCTAACATTGCATGTACACTATCCTACTGACATGTGCAGCTAATACCGGTACGTAAAACCCTTGGCTGGTTCCCTGTCCAATCATTGGTAGCGCGAGTCGCACTCAAGTGATGCAACAGCTGTCAGTTTTGTGCAAGTGTGGCAAAATTCATCCAGAGAGGGAAAAGGGCAACAAAAATGCAAAATTTTTTCCTCTAGGAAAATTAAGAGAGTTTTCTGCAATCAGCAACCTTAGGGATAGTTTACCCCGTAAGTAGTGAACATAACTGTGCAATTTCAGCTCATAAAATTAAGCGGATATTTAGTTATGTCCCCGGAAAGTTTTTCGAAAGAAATCCCTATGAATCGGGACAGGGCCAAGTATATGACGGAGGAGTATACGTCTGGCCCCGTTTATGGGTCTACCTTTCAATAGGTCTACATCCATGATCATGTAGGCCTACGTAGGCCTACATCATACATGACAAAAATGTTGAGTTCACACGCTTGCTACTGTCACTGTGTACTGTACTGAGTTCCAAAGCCTTTGCAATTACATCAATCATGTACTGTATGTAGGTCTATTGACCTGATTTCCATTTTTATTAACCCTTTGAAAATGTACCCACATGCACAGTGAAGAAAGTAACTACTAACGTTATGCCTACTTTTCTGAAAATAAGTTTGTTCATGTATGTATATTTAGGGGTAATACTACAATTTATCAACTTTGAAGAACTTCTTGTGTGGGATTTTCTGAGATTTGTTCTCGTGTGCTCAGTCAGTGAGTCAGCTGAACTTGTGCCACTTCCTGGATCACTGTCATTTTTGAATTTCAGGTTTTTAAATTTCATGACACCAAAACTGTTCACAGAGGTGATCAGTAGCTTGTATTTTAAAGGTTACAATATCGTTATTGACTGTAACTG
>NW_019091391.1:1062564-1080175 GCF_001949145.1 Acanthaster planci | reverse complement strand
TGTTCCATGTTGCTTTTGGGTATATTGTACCCCTCATAAGACTGAGACTAAAAGGCTCCAAGAGGGAATACTTTATATAAGGAGCTGGCAGGGCGTCCATGTAGGATGAGGCTGTAATGTAAAATCTAAAGATGGAAACAGATGTACCTTAAACTCTAGCAGTGTAAAATGGTCCAGATTAGGAGAAGGGTTAGGTGGCAAAGTACTGGTTTTACAAATAGATATACATGTACAAACAAGTAGTTCTGCTAGTTTAAATAAATGAGCATTTATTTCACTTGCAAAGAGAAATTAACTGGTTATAGCAATAAATGGTGATTGTTTTACATACACACAAAGCTTTTTTGCAAGGTAATATTTTCAAATGAAACAAATTTCATGTCAGTGCTAAACGGTCCTTAAAATACATTAAAAGGTGTTTAGTGAAAATATTGGGGAACAGAATTGGTTAAAATATAAACATGATGGCCGCAAAAAAATAGTTTTTTGACTAAAAAACAAAAAACTGTTTAAATCAAATATGTCTTTCGTGCACAGAGTAAGGTCCTTAGAGTGTTTTCAAAAATTACATTTTTGCAGTAATGACCTTTCAGCACTGAGCCAACAATTTGCAGTTTTGTCATAATTTTAAGTGAAAGACTTATTTCTAATGCTCTGGCAATGTGGATGTACAACTTGGAAAATACAAAATGCACATAGAATTTTGTTCAAGGAAAACCTTATAAAGATGAACAAAGAAACTGACTGGAGCGGGACTTGAACCTGCGACCTCTGGAACACAGTACCAGTGCTCTACCAACTGACCTATCCAGCCCTATTGTTGGTTCTTCCCATTGGCCAATATCTCTGTTTGGGGGGGCGAACTTGTTAAAGTGAGGTTCAGAACAACCACTGGGTGGACTGAATAGTGCTGGTATTTTGGCTGCCTGAATGGGAACACCATTCAATTTTTAAAAGCATGCAATAGTTACAAGCTTTTAGTCCTCAAAAGAACTAGTATCAAAGTGTCTAGAGTCTTTCCAAATGGTAATTATTTGCAAATCTTGGAGTACATGTGTAGCATCTTGATAACTTAACTGTAAACGCGAATTTTTAAAATGTGCATTAATATGAGTCAATGCGTTATGATGAAAAGAAATTAAAGGCAAACAACAGTCTTTCTTCACAAGCAAACTGACCGATTGCCTATTCAATTTCAGAGTACCTCTTAAGTCATAAATAATGTGGATGTAAGTACAGTACAATGCCACTATACTGAACAATATGGTACACGGAACATGCCTCTTGGCTCCAAAATTTTCTGCGCACTTTTACTGAGCTTGACAAATGAACAAATTTAAGACAGACAGCAACTCAAAAGTTAAAATGTCAATAAACTCTGAAATTGGAACAGCCATGTTATGGGCCACATAGCAAAACAAGCAGCCGCACTAGAGAATCTGTTTACACGAATGTAACAACTGACATTTCAACATAGGAAATAGCGCCCTCTTTTGCCAGGACTTTTCCCTCTTTTTTTTAATGGAAATCGGAACATTTTGATTTTTAGGCCTATGAAAATCTGACAATTGGAACAGTACTACTGACATCGCAATAGTTGGGGAGGTATGCTACACCAAGCACTGTGTATGGACCCTGCCCTGTTCATTATAGCAGCATTGTACTGTATACCAATATACACCACTCAAATATTTAAAGGATCAGACATTTGTCTTTGAAAATTTTAGCCAGGTGTGTACCCCACTGACTTCACTTATTGTACACTGAAGCCCATGTTCATGCTTGGTTGAGCACCGTAGAGTGTGAGACAATGCAATTGGTTAGTCGTGCTTCAGAATCAAGTTAGCTAAAAGGGTCAAAAGCATTGGGTGATGTGTATTGCTTGAGTATTGCACAACTTCAAAATGGCTACCTTTTACTCTCTTTGCGCATAAATTAAGGATGGGATGACTCTGAGGCAAGGGGATGAGAGACTGGGAGTGTCTTAGAGAGTTGGGGGGTACAATGACATGAATGAGACTGGTTTACAACCCTATTATGGTAAAATGATGTACACGTATGTGTCTCACCTCAGGACATTTTGAGAAAAAGTGACTGAAATTTTGGACCTCTTAGCATTTTGTGTTTAGGTTTTGGAAAACTGTGAAGCCTCTTTTTTTTCAATGTTGTGACAACCGTAAGTTTGATTTTTTGAATCAATCATTATTTTTATAGATAACCATGAAAATATGTTTTGGGGAAGATTTGCCAACAGATACATGTCAGACATTGTACTAGTTTACTGAATAAAAGGGTCTCAACAGTTACATGTAATTTTTTCATGCTGAGATATGTACATCTTCAAAGTGCTTCATTTCTGTGATTCACAATCACAAAAAGTTCCCTCACATTACCGGAATATACTCACGATCAGTGCCCTCACATTACTGTGATATCATTCTAACTTATATATAGCGCCCTCACATTACATGGTTAAAACTCAATTTTTTATACATCATTTTCAGGGCTGTAAAGGACCTGATGGACAAGGTGCTGACCAAAGTTTTTTTTTCAGTGTCGTGAGACTTCAGTACTCTGCAGTGGAAGTTTCTTGTTTTGATGCCAGAAAACAGCCAAATTAAATGACGGTAATTTTCGGCAATGTGAATGCCATTTGTTTAAATTATTAATCACTACGTATGATCCTTTGAACCTTTGAGTAGTGTACAAACGCAGATAGACTCGCTCCATCACTAAGGTGGAAGCAAGGAACTGCATCTCTGAGAAGATTGAGTCCTTTCCTTGCCTTTTTGTGAATCAGTGCCTAAGATTCTGATGAGGACTCCTCAAGCAATCTTGGAAACTGTTCCTCCTCAGTGATGGAGGCGAGGACTGGCATCTATCTGAGTTACTTCCTCTCTCAGACATTCTCATGAATCATCTCTGTGAAGTCCCATAGGATCTTGTCCTCCATCTTGCTTCTCTCCAGGTTGAAGGAGGCGAGGGCGCTCTTCTCATCAGCATCAGGGTCTGCTTCTCCTGGGGCATACCCACAGGTTTCATGGTGGTCTGGGAAAGAAATTAACACAAGAGGTATTAAGTTGCAGTAGAAATTGAGACATTTCTTCAAAAATTATAGGATCTTCGTACGCTTTTTGTTTTTACACCTTTTATTTCATAAAAAAAACTGTTAGTGTCTATTGCTTTTTATTCATTTTCATGCCAGAAAATGGACAAGAAGATTCCTCTGACACTGCTGACCCATTACTTCTGAAAGGATTTGTGATATGTACTCTTTTGTTAAAGAAATTTTTCAGACACCCCTTTAGGGTATAGTGAATCAAAAACTGACATTTTTAAACATTCTAAATTGTCTTTCCCTTTTTCTAACTAGGGAGGGCGCTGTTTCACAGTAATACTGTAATGTCAGTCAGGGCAGACCACAAACCTTAAATATCAATGGACCAACAGCTCCTACAGAAATGAACGACTGATCCCAAAAGTGTGGGCAGAAATATTTCAACAGTGTGCACAAGTCTGTTGAGTTGGATACAAATCGGAAATTTGGGATGGTGACTGAAAATACTGTTAAGGTTTACAGTGGGTCCCTTTTTATGTTTTGGCTCAATATTTGTCAAAATTAAGGTAATTAATTTTTAAATAAGAGCTCTGAACACTTAAATTTTTGTCCATATTCATTGCTTACCTTCAAAAAGCCTGAACAAATCCCATAATGTATGTGATTT
The DNA here is from genome assembly GCF_001949145.1 of Acanthaster planci. The sequence goes on along the minus strand of NW_019091391.1, from coordinate 1,076,450 downwards.
TAATTTCTAATTTCGACTCTATTTTTGAAATGTTTTGGAAACAGAGTTCTCGGAGCTCTATCCATAAAACTTGAGAAAAAATGTTTGATTTGCTTTTCCAAATATCCACTTGACAACAGGGATGTCAGGAATTTATCTGAATTTCACATAATGTGCACCATGGCTTCTACTAATGACTTGTAATAATGGGCAATATTATGAGGAAGAAAAATTGAACTGTGCCAGGTTGGAACTTTAATAAAAAGACCAACAGGGCCAAATAATATTCGATGGACAATTGCCACAGTTACCCCCAATCCATCTTCTTTGATGTAGAGCAGTGCTGCAGAGCAAATCATGAAACCCGAGGGGACAAGGCAGTCATTTGCTCATGGTTATGAAAATGGAGACATTTCTTAAATTAGGCTACATTTCTACTTTCCAAAAGAAGGGAAATTAAACAGACCAAAAAGATCCTTTCATTTTGTCAAATGAAAACACTTTTTGTTCCTTGAGTGGTCATGACCCCAATCCCCCCCCCTTTCCAAGATTCATCCTTGCAGAAAGCCAGTAATGATATGAAACACAGGACTCTTACCTGTGCTACTTATGACGTAACCTGCCTCCTCACTTTGGAGATTTCATCAGTCAGTCCACTCGCACCATGACGCTAGCCAGCCTCAGCATTCATTTAGGTAGCCATGGCAGTGTATTCACTGGTCGATGAGGCCTTCCCAAATCTAAACATGGGGGAAAATGACACAACAAAAAACAAGAAAAAGTCACCTAAGTATGCTAAATATGTGCTAACCTTGAGCACTGTTTCATGGCGGTGCTCGGGGTGGTTGTGCTAACGGTTGTGTGTGGATAGAGATTTGTGTTGTTACATCACTAAATTTAAGCAAATCTTTCCTCCAAGGTTAGGATGCCTTTGGCTGTACTTACTGTTCACGGTATGCATGAAAAATGCGGAGCCTCTGTAAGCGTGAAATCGTGCGCTAAGCACCACCGAGAATTGGGCCCTGATTAATACCAGAAAGGTTCCTACAAAGTTTTCCATGACTTTCCGGGACAACTTTTTCCCAGGATTTTCAATGCCTGTGGGAACCCTGTACAAGGACAAATGGGTTAAAAGTACTGTACAGTCTATCATTTGCAGTTATCCAAAAGGTATCCAAAATTGTTGTTGAAAAGAAAGAACTGTGGGCTATTCCTACCGGATGTTCTAAGGTCACTAATCTGTGTGACTTGCGGCCATGTTTGTTTACATGGGGTTGCAATGCTATCTGTTTTTTAATCCAACGTTTGAGGTATCACGACCGGTGACACAAATTCAACTTTTTAAATCAAATTTTCACGTGAGAGCAACCTTAAGGTACATGTACCTACATGATGTAGAGCTCTTGAAATTGTGTAGTGAACGCTGGTTTTTAGACTTTAAGACCAATCTGATTTTGAAAAATTGGAGGGTTTACTCGTGTATCTACCGTTTTTTTCCCAACAATCGCATTCACACGCTCAGTGCACATGCATGGGCCAATGGCCAATTTAACAAGGTCAGTTTGTCCATATATCGAGGAGGGGCTCAACAACGGCCAAAAATAACAGACAAATAATAACTGTGATTGATAGGTATCTCGCTAATTTTTTTTTTTTTTTGCTTTTAGAAAAGATTCTGCCGAGATCCGTAAGAACTTCAAATTTTGAAATTTGAACTTCTTTGTTTTAAAAATATTACTACGTCCAAGGCCAGTGCAATTCTTTAACTCCTTTATTTGTCGAAGTCTTCCTTGCATAGCATCAACGGAATCTGATACCACAAACAAATGTTGCCATGAAACGTGGAACATAAAAAAAGGTTAGCGTGTACACGTATTTGCAGTCATTCTGAATGTCTCTCCTGGAATGGAGGCGCGAGACAGTTGTCTGCTTCCCAGGAGTAAGCTTTTGAAAGTCGGGCTGCCTTTTCAGAGAGCAACAACAAACCAAACGACAGCTGTGACTATCCACTGACACCTTTCATGATTTTTGCTACAGTCTTAAAGAGCAGCTGCAATGAATTTTTCTTAGACGCACTTTTTTTCTTCGATTTTGTATTGTTCAATGTATGACAGCTCTTTTACTTTCCTATCTGGTTAAATGCATTGAAAAGTGTGCTCTTAAACGATTAAAATTATCCATGCTTTTACCAGACAACTGAGGGCGCTGTTGCTGTGAAGTTATCTAGGGAAGGCATGTTTCAGTGCATTGGCGTTTCTGTTCAGAATTTACTCACTGGAAACATTTCTCAGAGAGGGACAGTGCTTTCTTCCTGCTTTGCAATGTAACAACGATGACTTTTTTTGGAGTACAAACCGATGTAACATTCAGGCTTTTTCCTGAGATGTCAGCATAGTTTTTCTCATGAATATGGAAATACTCATTAGCATAAAACCAAAAAGGTGGTAAAACAACCTTTGAAACAGTGAAACAAAAGTTGAAAATAAGATTAAATGAGACACAAAAATGCCTTTTGGAGGTTTGTATGAAAAAAAAATTGATTGCAGCCACCCTTCAACGTTTTGTACATACACATTCAAGTGGGCATAATGTTCAGTCAAATGGTCGCAACAAACTTAATACTGGCATTTCACTAGAGCACACCTCCAAGAGTTTGCAATGCATTGACCAATCACAGAGCATGAGATCTGTCGACCCAATGCACATTTGGAAAGGGTCGACAGATTCCGTGCACTGTGATTGGTCAACGCACAGCAAACTCATGGAGTTGCACTATTGTGAATCACCTATATTGAAATGCATGCATGTATTCATGCCCAATGTGCCAGAACCCTTGAGACAACAACTGATATTGTTTCAGAGTTGTGGGCACCAGTGACTAGATTACTGCAAGGCCAAACATGGTGTCCACACTCACCACAACTCGGTCCAAATTTTTCTTGCGATAAAAGATTACCAGTGAAAATTTGTTCCACTCACTACATTTGATCTTAGTTTCATCTAGGACAGTCAAATTCTCAATGGGTCGCTCAAGTTAATTCAAATTCCATTCAATTAAGGAAAACATGTTTCCTACCTTTCAAATACAGTACAAACCTTCTTCCTTTCTGTAGCAAATGTGAAATATGCTTCATTGCTTTTCCCCCTCTAAACGCAGCAGATTAAAAAAAACAACTGAGATTCTTGTACAATTTACCAAAAAAGTTCCATTTTCAAAGACACTGATATGCATTTACAAGACGACCTCTGGCGAGCTGTGAAATGTTATAATTTTGTTTGCATACCGGTGGCAGTTCTTCAACATAAATCTGACATGTACTTTACATCGACTCCCAGAGAGATTCCTCTTTTCCATTCATCAAGTGTTTTGCTCCTTTGGATGGGTTCCATCATTTTCAAATAATACAATCATACAGAAACCAAACAGACATAAACAAAAACCTTCATGCTTATAACCCTATTACTGTGTAATATCTAATCACAATTCTGATTTGTGCAAGTTGAAGTCTAATGTATGGCTCAACAACTTATCAAGATCTTTTACCAGTGTACACACACAATTGGGGATTTGCACGGCTGCCATCTTGCAGACCTAGTGCTGTTGTTCCACAGCGTATGCACCAAGGAGGTTCCCTGTGGAACAAATGAACTACCCTGCAAGACGGCTGCCAAGCAAAGCCTTTAAACAGCCCCTGTAAAATGACTCTAGCAGAGGAACTATTGCTGAAATCGTGTATTCCTCCGTTGGTCATTTGCCCACAGCTGTACGTATTTCTTACTGATCGTGCAGTTGGTATCAATTTGTAAAATTACTTTTATATCAAAGTTTCCCTCTGAAGTTGGGAGGAGTCCAGAACTAGGTTCTAATCTCCCATGTGGCCGTTGCTGAGGCCATCAAAAGCAGAGGTGGTCCCTCCCCCAAAAAGTGGTTTTTTTGTTGTACTGACCGTCTGAATTTGACAGATACTAAAATTGAAACACTAGCCTACTTTTGGCTGCCACTTTTATAAGGGCCACTTTTGGCATTCAAGAGAAGATGTCAGGCCAAGTTGTCGCCCAATCATGGCGTGGATGGCTTTGACCACTCAGCTGCCATGCATTTGGAGGATCAAATTGGAGAAGATGGCCTGTAGTGACCACCTTACAAGCGTAAACCATGACACTATATCAATATGGCTTGTTTGCCCAAGCATGATATAATATAAAAGGACTTGTGGTGAAATTGTGACCAACAAAATGCTGGTAATATAAACTACGAAAGTCTTTAGACGCACGTTTCCTTGGTCAAACAAACAGGGCGATTTGGTTTCTTAACCAGTCAAACATACTTCCAAATTGAGAGCAAGTTAATTTGACATCCTTTTTATTATTGTGAGGGTCTGGCGGCCACTTTGGAGTCAAACTACACATTAAGAGCATTAAATACCAATATAAAGTTTCCATTTATAACGCGAACATCTTACAATTTAGTAGCCACATCTTAAGCCACTTTTATCACATCAACCTCTATGTCTTATTGAAGCAGCATGTGTAAGTGAGCATTGATTTTGATTTCAAGAACTTTTTGGTGGTCATATTTGATGGCCACTTTTGGTGGCCATATTTTGCTGGCCACTTTTGGCAGCCACATTTCTTGGCGGCCATCTTGAAGCACCAGCCACAGGACACACTAGTAGACGGGCCCCTTTCAAACCAGCGTGAATCCCTCTGTATTCTCAATAGCCATCAGAAGTTTGTCTCGCAGCCTGGCCTTGTCCGTGTAAACCGGCAAGTCCAGGAGGTTGAAGCAGGTGTGGGCCACGGGGAAGAAGTCTTCGCCTCCCTTGACCGGCTGGATGATGATGTGGAGCGTCTTCATGCCCTGGATGGGGACGCGATCAGTCCCCGTCAGAAACACTGCGGCAAACACACAGAGGGACCGTAACCAAATAAATCTGGCACTTGCTACACCAACACAGCTAATGGATTCACAGTACCTATTTGGAGAATGGACGACTTTTAATTAGCCTATCTGCGCAGCTATAACTTTCCACAAAAATGACCGAAACTTCTCCTTTCAAATGTACAAATACTCACCAAGGAATTTCTTCTTCTGTTGGAGGCTCATCTCCCGGAAGACATCCCAGAACATCCTCATCGTCGGATGCTGTCTGTAGTACTCGCCTTTGTAACTGACATTCTGTTAACAAAACAACAACAGAATCTAAAGTTCTCTTACTTGCCACAGGTTTCACCAAGCTTTGATCACTTTGCATTGGTGAGTAGTTTGCAGCTCAACGATCACCGACACTGCCCACCGACCTTCTCAAACTCGTCCCAGTCATAATGCTCGTCCCCGATGACCATATCCATCAGCTCCTGGGGGTGGAACAGGTTGAAGACGCGCCCACCGATGACGTGCAAGAACCCCTCACTGAAGAACCTGTACTGTTGCTCCACGGAAGTGTTCAGGACAAAGTCCACATAGCTGTCCACGTAATCTTGCCTGCCTCGGTGATGGTGTTCAACATATTTGGAAACAATCAAAGAAACTTGATGACAGAGCAGAATTGTCTTTCAGATCCCGAATTTCCAAATGCAGCAGATCAACTACCCTACTAACACAGTGACGAAGCTGTGAAACGCGCCCTAAAAAGAGACCATTTCATAAGGTCTTGCTCCCAATCACTATGTGGAAAACAAGTTAAGCAAAACATTCAATTCATAATCCGAGATTAAATTATGCACACAAGCTCATCACAGACTAAAGTCTGTCTTTCCTGATCATTACAAAACTGAGAAAGATGACTAGCATATTCCCTTTTAAGATCCTGGATCTCCCAAAATGAGTCTTAACGCCATGTTCTTGATAATTCTAAATTGAAAAAAAAAAGAGAAAACTGGGTTCCCTGTTTTGATCTATCACCCATTATGACATCCTGACAAATAAAAACATTCAAGGGTAAACTGTTGAACGGGTCAATTGATTTTTGCACGGTGCAAGATCCTATATATGTATCCAGTTTGTAAGTGACTTTGTCACAAAGGCAGACGCTCCACGATTGCAGGTTCTAATAGGACGATCGCTGAAGTTGCACGTTAACTTCCGAATCCACGGTTCCGTGTAAACGCGATCAATGCATGTAACTCTGTGTGCAGTGCATGTGCAGTGGGCGTAGTTTAAACTGAAGTGACGTCACACTGACGAACCAGACAAGGTCTATCACCTGTTCTCCATGGTGACGCTCAAATCAGCCCCGCCCGGTTTCAACTCCACCGTCTCCACCTCCCCGAAGCTCTCCACTGTGACCGCAAACGTCAGGTAGAGTTCCAGGACGTCCTGGGGCTCCTCTATGTCCAGCAGATGCTGGAGGTTGGAGGCAAACTCTGGGTCCAGCTGCTTGAAATCTTCTAAGGACTTGGCTGGTCTGTAAAATTGGGGGGGGGGAACCTAAACAGTTACTAAACAAACCATAACAAGCGGATCAAAAAGGAACCAATCATGGGGCGGTGTGCCTCCCTTGTTATCCCTAATGTTTATCCAACTCGCAGTTGACGTCAATGATATGCCTCTTGTTAGTATTACACGTCTAACTTGAATACTGTATGTCATCAGTTGCTCATGAATATGTAAGTCTCATTAGCATAAAACCAAAAAGGTAGCAAGATCCTCTACATGTATCCGGTTCGTAAGTGACTTCGTCACAAAGGCAGACGCTCCACGATTGCAACAGTGAAACACAAATTGAAAATGTGGTTACCTGAGAAAAAAAGGGGCATTTTGGAAGTTTATACTGGAACAAGTCCATTGCAGCTACCCTTTTAACCGAGTCACTAAATGTCGACCTTACCCACGATGCAGTGCATGCTACCATTGATTTGAGATTTCTAACACCTCTTAATGCAAATCTCTGCCCCTGCGTCTTGCTCCATGAGACCTCACACGCTCACCTGTTGAGGAGCTTCTTGTAGAGGGCCAGTGGGAAAGGCAACGAGATGATGGTCAGATTGTAGATGGCCAGGCCGACGATGATTCCGACCAGACGGAACATCTCGCTGTCTTCAAAGGACTGGACATCAGAACGTGAAAGGGTCAGAAAAAAAGGCTAGCTAAGGGGGCAGGGGAGGGGCTGACTTGTCTTACATTAGTTCCATTGCCGCCTTGTTTCCCTCTTTTTTTGTCACTATTGGGCCTTTCTGGCAAAACTTGAGGGGGCAATCCTTGTTTAGAGGATGCTCTACAGTGCCCCTGCGAAGACCCTATAAGTTTGCTCATCTGATGAGAATCAGTAATACATGATATGCATGTATACACGGAACGTCCCCCTTTCAGGCCATTTTTAGTAAGCGACAAAGCGCCCTCTATCGTTCATGCACACACTCACTCATACAAAGTGTGATTAATGTTGTTTCCCTCTTCTAGATAACTGTTTCACTTTGGTTCATTTTGGCTCACTTTGGTTCACTTTGGTTCCCTTTGGTTCACTTTGGTTCACTTTGGTTCACTTTGGTTCACTTTGGTTCACTTTGGTTCCAGCAGTTTACTCCTTTGTGTGATTCCGCTTAAAACAAAAAGTATTTTAGTTCATCTAATTTGCACATTTCTGGTTACTCCAGTCCACGGCAGCTCTGTCTTTTTTTTTTTTTTTTAAATCCTAAAGATTGAAGTCTTCCACAAGGCTAATGCTAGCACACGCGTACATGTATCCCCGCTTACTTTGGAGTTGAACCAAATGGTCTCGGTCCCTGGGTAGTGACGGAACATCCCAAACTTGGCTGAGAGGATCTCTCGTAGCACCAACATGAAGAACTCCTGGCAAGGAGCAATGAAATGACGCGGACACAGACTGAGACAAGATTCAATCATGAGAAAGTGCCAAAACACCGAGAATGGATTTAAAGAGGAATTTACATTTGAAAGCTGACCAACCTCAGTTGGGTAGCATATTTTCAAATGGGCCGATCTTACTGTAACTTTGGAAGTGCCACGGGTGAAGACACATCTGCCCTTCGAAGGACATCAAATGTTTCCAATTAGATTTCTGACCTTTAACTACTCTCAGGATATGTTGCACAGACTTTAACAATTTGTAGTGACAAAACCACCTCAAGTGCCTAATTCCTCTAGTGCATAATTCGTCAAACACGCATAAACTTGAGCACCTATGCGTGGGTGAGTACCAAAGGACTGTCAATTTTATTTCAAAAGACGCCCTCTTTTGTTCATGCTCGGAGTGGATGGAGGAGTTTCTTCTGCCTCTCTTCTTACCTTTTGCACCCCTCCGGCGTCAACTCCCTCCTCCCCAACGAAGACCACTTTCAGCGGTTTCTTGACGTCCATGCTGCCGTGTCGGGACAGCTCTGTCAGCGTGCTCTGGACAATGTTGTTCCGGTTGATCGTCAGCACCAGATAAGGGTTAATGATGTCAAAGAACAATATCCGCTGCAGGTTGCGTCTCTGCACATCTTCTATGGCATTCTGGGACAGGGGGTGTGAGAGCCAAAAAATGCGAGAAGATTGAAAATGGACTTTTCAGACGTACTGAAATTATGCTGCCGACAGCCACTACGGACTCCTTTAGAGAACAGCTGAGTTTAGGCAATATCAAGGAAATCATTGGTAGTTTTATTCATAGTGGACCATTGTGACATAATATATCATGGGCGTCATTCTAAAGATGGGTGCTTTCATTCAAATCCTGTTTCCCGAACCCACTTTTTCACTTGCCTGTAAGCTAAGCACACCAAATTCTGTGCCAAGCAAAGCCGGTTACCAGCCAAAAAATCATGTAATTCAAGATGCCTATGATTGGTTCCCGGCAGAGGATTTTGCTCAGCTCAAAAAATCTGCTTAGCAGCTGAGATCTTTTTACCTGCATCTGCAGCATTGCATCTTCTTTAAGCAGCTGCGTCTTGGCGTTAGCGTCCAGGACAAATGGGTAATCGCAAAAGTTAACATCGGCACACTGAAAGCAGCAGGAAGAATAAAGAAAGCAAAAGAAAATTCAAGATTGACGTCTTTGGAGCAAGGATAATCAAAGCCAGATGCATGCAAAATCAAAGCCCCATGCGCAAAACGTAAACAAAACAGTCACTTAACTACCACTGGGAATGTACAGAGCTACATGTACACTAGGCCAAGTATTGATCAGCGACCGACTGTCAGCTGCAGATGGATATTTGCCTGATACCCAGGATACATTGCATGAATGGGTTACCAGGTAACGTCGACCAAGGAGTGACAATTAATCACTGAAAAGCTTGTCCCTTATTCAATCAGTGGGTGCATTCTCGTGTGAACCAAAGTGAACCAAAGTGACCCAAAGTGACTCTTGTTAACATGAGTAGGATGCATTTGCATTACACTTGGGTGCAGGAGTAAACTCCCCCACAGCGAGAGTGCCGGTATACCCTCGCTGACCCGAGGGCTGTACTCCAGCCGTTGGAGTGCTCAGGAGTATACTTGTATTAACACAAGTACGGTAGCTAGCTCGAACGTATGCAATGAGTCTTGATGCAATTTTTTCATCATGGTGAGAAAAACACCCCCTTTCTGTCTGACGATAGTCTGACGAGTGGCTATCATTTTTCTCCTGTCCCCAAACTGCCAGCCCCTCTGATTATCCCAAGGGTGATCGACACCCGATCCAAAATGCAGAAGCAAGACGAATGGCAGTGTCACTCTCTAGGATTTCAGATGCCAGTCACAGGGAGCTGTTGGGATGCGACAACTGACAAAGTTGGTAAACTGAGGATTCTCAGAGATGATCTGGTTTACTCAGAGGCAAGACTCATGAGCCACTAAGATCAGGTAAGTATAATAGACCAGAGCTCGGAGTTCTCACCTCGAGTCCACTTCGTCTTTGCAACCACTCCAGGAAATGGTCTCGAATGCCAACGTTGTCGGTGAGTTCTTTGATGTAGAAGAGGTAATATGGAAGAATTTCGTTGTTCTCGTTATTCATCTGCAGAAAAATAAAGAAAATAAGTTGTTATTCAGTAAAATCCCCAAGACATCAAGGCTGTATGTTCAGTAAAAACATCCAGAACATCACTATGGACACAGTCCACTTCAGGTACACTCCACATTCCCAAATACTGCTAGGCAGAGGATAGAAGCAACTAATTACAGTAAAGTGCCCTGCTCAGGGACACTAAGCAGTAAGCGCCCACCTTGCACAGCTTGCTCAGCACCTCCAGACAGATCTTGATGTTCCGGCGGAGCATGGGGCGGTCGGCGGCACTACGTTTCCGGCTGAGCTGTCCCATCATGCACTGCTTGTAGGTGGTGAGGATGCGGTTGAGGTGGCGTGGCTGTAACGTGGACCACCACTGGGCTGCAATCGGCAATGGAACCCAAAATGTGTTTCATTTCGGGGACAAGTTTGTGGGACTCTACGTCAAATTTCATGGCCTGGGTTTATATCTCACTTGTGTTGCTGTTTGGGTGCAAAGCATTATGGGAAGACAGGGGTAAAACCACCACCGCAGTCTTTGCTCTGTACTTATCAATCCCATGATGCCTTGCAAAATGTCAAATTTTACCGAAGTTGTTGGTAGCTGGAGTGCCTTGCATCACAACAGTCCTGTCTTTTCTGTCTAATCCCATTTAAGTCCATGCATATCCAAATTAACTGGCTGCGGCTGTGACTGACCCACACCTTTAAGGGAGATGTCACAGCCAATCACCATTGGCTTCCGTAGGCATACATGTCGCTGTCAGCCAATACTCAAGTGATTTGGATATGGCTAAGACTTATCAATCTCTACAAAGATAAACTACTTTTACTCTTTTTCTCTATCTGTGTATTTCATGCGCAAGTACCTTCCTTTATGTGGAAATGGCAAACACTGCTGTACAGCCATGGCTAAACTTGTGCACATTCAACTGAAAACTGGCCCTGTGCACTTTGTGAGAAGTGTGCCTGAAGTATATGTACATGAATGTGTATTGTGAGTCCTCCACCAACAAACATATTCAGCTCTTACTCCTCTGAGTGGTCAACCTTATTCGAGTTGGCATTTCTCTGATGGTTACCTAGGGACAATTGGAAGTTTTGCTTTGAGGAACAAAATAACGATTTCATATGAATTAGAAAATCATTTTTTGGGAGGCCAGAACTATCAACTCTGACCGGGAGTTCCCCCCTCCCCCCCGGGCAGGAGATACCCCGGTATGCTTATGGGATAGTTTTCAACCTGGCAAGTGCATATATGCCCAGCGTACTCTTGAATAGTGCAAACTCTGGCAGAAACTTGTCGTGCCTGCACAGCCTCTCCTACGCTAAGCATGTGCGATGCTGTGCAAGCCCGTAGTACATTCCAACCGAAGGGATATTGTTCTTAAGTAAAACACACAATATCTGGTTCCTCCAAGAAGTAAATATTTTTCCGAAGCCACAGTAAAATCTTGTGAGAAAAAAACTTGCCAACTTACAAATGACCTTCGACCCTGCACTGGTAATGTTGCACAGCGCCTCTCCAAACTGCACAACGACAGTCCCGTAGCGCTCCGGGGAAGGGTCGGTGAAAACGGGCGATTCCATTAGCAGCAGGTAGAGCCTGAGAGCTTCGATGTCTGGTGGGGATGGGGGTAAGCTTGGGATGAGATAGACACCGAGGATTTCCGCCATCTTTGTCGGGGAAGAAGACAAAATGGAAAGGCTATTGGCTGAGATGTAGATATCCAGGGAACAACGCAGAGTCAAAGTGAAGACAAGGGTGGATGTGAGGGGAGGGGGGGCATGGATGCCGTGGCCCCCCAAAACAGAGCCCCAAATTGTTTTTCATTTTGAAAAATAAGGCAATTTTTTGGTTTACGTGTATTTCATTGCCCTACCAAAAGCACGGAAAAAGCCCCAAAAATGTAGTCCCAATGCTCAGAAAGGCCATAAAAGGTTGATACATGTACATGACATAAACTGACATGAATTTGAAATTTATTTTTAAAAATTGAAATGGGCTCCCCCCAAAAAAATACGTTAAACAGATTTGTAACCCTTTTCATTGAGAAATTTAAATGTACACAAGTCATTCACTTCTATGCAGGAAATCCGATGTTCAAAATGTCTATGTGCACGTGTGAGGCCAAATGTTTTTTAAGACAGCAAAGTGTGAAGGGCAAATGTGATGATGATGACAGTCACCATGGTAACAAAACAACAATTACCAGCTGCATGTTTACCAAAATGAGTGTTGTCATGCATGACGAATCCACACGGCAACACAAGTTAGACATACAGTGAGGCATTGTATACATGTATGCATGTACATGTATGTATATGAGACTATAGACTGAATCCAGCGATTTTTTACAGGGCGTTCTAGGTGCCCCCTTGAAGGGTCCACGTAGTGCAACTGTTTTCACTTCTGCTCTTCAAAATGCACCTTCGTGTTCCAATTAACCTCATTTTTTTTTATGCTGATACAAACTTCCACAGTCATGAACAACACTGCAATGTCATGCCAGGAAGAAATACCCAAAATGTGGCCTGGATTTGTGCACAAAATCCGTGGAAAATTTTAACAAGCTGTTGCTCTGAATCCACATTTTTTCTTGTGATTCATTACTGTGTAAGTCCATGGCAATAAGCCAACGAGCTGGCCTTTTTTTGGAAATGTTTTCAACAAGCAAATTTCAGGTTCACAATTTCGACTGAAAAAGGAAAGGAATACAAACGGAACACAATCTTCCGCATTTGACATTAGCCACGTCACCCTCAGTGGTCTAGAAAAGAAATCAGAGCTATCTTAGTACTTCAGTCTCATGACATTGTGTGCCAGGGTATGAAGGGGTCAAAGCTCAGACACTGGGGCATCCCCTGATTGAGAAAGCAAGCTTGTGTAAGCGCAATACATGAAGGCCTCTAGGCACTGATGACGTCAATCTTTGTTTACATCCACGTGTTTCCAGTGAAGCCATTGGGGATATCCACACTCCACTATCACCACCACACGAAAACTGACACGTAAGCAATGACACCACCATTAAAAAGGCCTCTTACATTCACATGTGTGTATATTATTCTCAGTCTTTTTCATTTCCCATCCTTCAAAAGGAGGGAAAAAGTTTCAAAGTGACTGTGGCTTCAACCTGCAGAAAGGGTTATATAGGTTACCAGAAAAATACAACAAAACTTTAGGTCCTCCAAAACCTTGAAAAAAAGTTAGCCCCCACCCTATCCCACCCCACCCCAAAATGGTTTTGGATCTAGCCTTGTAAGTTTAGTGCCTGTGTGGAGTCAAAAGTGATGAAATCGAGGGAACCCTCCCCAAAGAAATGATGCAATACACAAAGTTTGTATGATCTCATGTCTATTTTGTACCTGGTAGCTCCTCCAGGCAGAATGTATAAATGGTCCAGACAGTCCTTCCATAGTCAGTTCTTTTTGAGAACACAACCACAGTTCAGGTGTTCTCAAAGCTTCTATCTTAATTTGACTTCCTGGACACGACGGTACGTGTACACTGTTTCAGGCACAAGATCTTAGGTGAGTCTCCAACTTGTATTTTAGACAAGGGCCCAATTTCGCGGCGCTGCTTATCACGAAAAGAAAACGCTCTGCTTACGCTGAACGTAGTTCACAGGTTAGCAAGGAATTTTGGCATGTGAGCATGTGTACATCCCATAACTACAAATTCTGTGCTTAAAGGGTTAACGCTGAAGTTTTCTGCTTGAGCAGTTAGCACAGAATGGAGACGTAAGCGTGGAATTCTGTGGTAAGCAATGCCATTAAATTAGGCCCAGTAGTTTCAGTTGAGGGTGCAAAATAAAAGAGGTCTAAAAAGACCTGAAAGGTCTGAGAGGTCTAAAAGAGGGCTTCTCATTTGTGTGTGTGAGTTTGTTTCTGCATTCAATTGGGGACCTTGAACAATAGAGGACAATAAGGTCCCTGATTGACAGAGGGTCCCCCGATTGACAGCTGTGT
>NW_019091391.1:994217-1062550 GCF_001949145.1 Acanthaster planci | reverse complement strand
TACACATTTGTGTGTGTGTGTGGCGATCTGGCACTCAGTGGAAAGTGAGTGTCAAAATTACAGTTTGACACACTGTAACAGATGCGTATTGTAGGCTGTGGGGCACTGACCATTTCTGTGAACACCCTTCATTTTTTCCCCAGTTTCGGGAAAGGAGTTCTGCAGTGACTGAGAAATAAGTGAAGCTGCCCACAACAACCACTCAAAATGGCTGCAGACAAAGCCATGGCGTACAAAACTCTCCTGGTGATGCTCACGATTAGGACTTGTGCCAAGACCCCAGCGCTCGAGTGCCAGGTGACAAACAATCCTCCCCAGATGAAGTGCATCCTCCGCATAAATGGCACTTCGCCTAGGTTCACGGTCAACGAACCACTTCTTCACAACCCCGGTTCACATTACGACGCTGCGGGGGAAAAGGAGGCATGCCCAAACTTGATAGCAGGCGATGAAGTGAAACGCTTCCTCCTTCAAACTGGGTATGAACTCTCCAACAGCACTGTTTGCCCAACGTTTGGAATGATGAGGGAAAACAAGTGCAGCTGTGACGGCAGTGAAGGTGAGGGGTTGGATGGACTGGCAACCACAACGGGAGCCTTTACCTACTGAGGCCATGTTCGAAACGGGCTTCCAGAGCTATGGCTAGGTCTATTGCCTATGCGTCTCCACGCATTTCGAATGGAGCGAAGACCTAGACCTAGCTGCGAAAACACAAAGATCTCACAGACTCACGGACTGCTCGTGAGACAACTCGCAGGATGGTGAAATTCATCCATGTCAAGCTCAGTCATGGCATCTGGTCCGATGAAGTTAGGGCGACAGGTGACCTTAGACACAAACATGAACCACCATGTAGATTTCATGTTGTTCTGTGCACACAAGAACACTTGTTTCTATTATTGCCCTTCACATAAGAGGCCATTGATTCCTTTGATTGGCCCCAACACATGCACACAGTTTCACACAATGCATGACTGCGTATCAACCGGTTTACATACGCTTATGATATTAAAAAAACAAAGACTTTGTCACCACCCAAGCCTAACCATACAGAACTCCTTGTCAGTCTGTCGGTATGTCTGATAAACCCACATAACTGGTAACCATTCTCTTTTATTCCCAGGACCAAATACTACCACTGAGCCTGCTATTATGGAGAATTTAATGGCAGAATTGAGTTCTCAACAGCCACGAGGCAAGGCTCTGGTGACGGACAACCGGACGTGTTCAAAAGCAGATTTGAGCTCCCGGCGACGTCCCAACAAAACCGCAGTTGTCATTTCCGTAGTGTTGGTGTGGATGCTCAATTCCTGATGCTCAGCAGACAGGACAGGTGTCGCGACGTACTGCTGTGCATGACATCTGGAGATGCAACAGCAATAACTTGCAACCCGCGACAAATGTGCATAAAGACAGTTGTTTTTTTAATTTATAGAAAATTGTTCATTACAAGTTTGTTTTATAATATGATAAATCTATGCACAAATTCATTTCTATTGTATGCGTACAATAATCGCCACTCATTGTAATTTATAATGTCTATGTGGGAATAAACCTCAGAACAAGTTGCCTTAGACATGTCAAAAACATGGTCCTAATACAGCACTGGACTCAGTAGAATTGTCTTTCAAAAGAAAAAATTTGATTACACTTTACAGGTATATTTTCTCAGTAGAATTGTCTTTTAAAAGTAAAAATTCGATTACACTTTACAGGTATTTTTTCGTTATAATTCACTGAGTAACATTCCCAGGTCCATGAACAGGTACCCATAGAGCCATGTACTAGAATTAATTTATTTACGAAGTAATATTTATTGATTTATTTATCTTATGCAGATTACTGCTCAAATTTCATTTTCCCTGAACTAAGCTAGAGCACCACTCTGGGTACAGTGCTACAAAATAACATGGCAAAGGTTTGTACTTGAAAAGAATGAACGGAGGAGTATACCGTACCAGGTCTATCTAAATAATGCACATTAAAATTACATGAGGGTTCAGGAGAAGACTTCTGTGTTTGATGTGGACAATTTACACAAAAGAAAGAGTGCTGCTCAATCAATTGAGCAATTGGTGGCTGGAGGGGGGTGCATTAGGGATCTAAGCCCCCTCCCCATGAAAAGGATCAAAACTTTGCTTAGCTGTAAAAGTGTACATGTAAAGATGTCAAGGAGAAAGTTGGTGGTGTTCATGTCTTCCAGTTAGCCCCCAACCGCCAAGAAAGGCCATAAAATACTACATACAGAAATTTCCAATATGGCCTCCCCCCCAAAAAAATATGGCTCCAAAAACACAAATGTGTAATTTAACGAAAAGAAACAATACTTTGTGTGAATTGTCAAATGCTGAATACCAGTTTAACAAAACTACATGTACAAGGAGCTCTTATGTTCGAGAATAGATTTTTACCTTAGTTTCCAAGTTTTGTAGAAGAGATCTGAACATGTATAGCAGTCTCAAGTATTACCATATATGGGCAACGTGACCTTTCTTTAAGCGCCTACTGATACAGCAATTCTTGTCCAACTTAAATATCTCAAGTTGGCAAAAATGGACTTTAAATGGCGTCATCACAAACGT
Organism: Acanthaster planci; assembly: GCF_001949145.1. Next base: position 1,059,968 of record NW_019091391.1, on the reverse strand, counting down.
GTTCTAGAATGTCCACTTGATGTCTGTAATGATTTTATTTTTGTACAGCCAATCAGATTTTTGCAAGCAGAATTTTAAGTCGGCCTTTTTTTGTTCCATAAGCTCCAACATTTAAGACAAGCGTCCCTTAACATGGGAACACCAACAGTCTGTCGTGGTCTGCCAAAAAAGGTCTTGTGATTGGTCAGATTGCACAAGATTTGTGATGTAATATCCCATCCAAATACGGTAATACTCCAGACTGTACATGAGAACATTTATGAAGAAGCTTTGAGGGCAAACAACTTGCTGACTCACACAAGAACACTGATGATAGCCAATGGAAATGCACCAATACATTGATTCTTAGAATTGGTATTATTCGTGTACTTGGAAAAAAGTGTGAGTTCTTGTTTCATACAAAAGGAGACTTTGGAAATGCTTGGCTGCAGCAAATACATCAGTTCCATGTGACTGGTCCATGACCGTTTGCATCACATTTGAGCTACATATACCAGTAAATGTAACGTGCACATGCTCACACTAATACAAACAATAACAGACCAGTCACACAGGATTGGTACTAGTACATGAACAGTATATGCCGCCACCAAACGTCTCGTTTCATTCTGCTAGCATTTCATTTATGTCACGCATCAGTGATCAGGGGGCCATATCCTGCTGTGCCCAGTGGGTAAAAGCCACTGGGTCAAAACAAGAACAGTGGTGCATTATCATCGCCTGTCAGAATACGACGAAAAAAAACCACTTTGAAAAGAGGCAACAGGAATGTGGAAGCGTGAGTAGAGCCGCATGCCACCGAACAATCAGCCTTTTCACCATGTAATTCAAAGCGTGCGGAGCACGCGGGCCCCAAACCGGGGAATTTGCGGTTTGGCAGGTGGCCTTCGTGGCCAAGCGAGGCTGGAATTCTTGGAGTCGGCTTTCGGAAAGAAATTCCCGTCATCAAGGGGTTAATAATCAAGATCTACAATAAATGTAGGTGAGCGTATATCTAAACTGATTCAAGTTGGATACAACCAGGTGGATAGTTACAAATTGAAAATTACAGCGCAAAATGCATGTTTAGCATTTTCCCCTTGGTGGTCAAGGTAGTAATGTTTAGGATGAAGAAAAATCACAACTGGATCAAGTGTATACACAACGAGAAGAGTTATAAGTTTGAGGGAAGGTGGTTTTTTCTTTGTATTTTGAGTTTTTTGAAAATCAGGTTCAGAAAGAATAAAATCTAAGTTTCTATCCATTGGACTTAACCAGCAGGATGAGTTAAAGCTGGGGAAAAGAGTAGGAAGTGGGTATGAAGTTTTTCCATAGGTGGTTTAGAAGTATAGTTCTAAGTTCAAAATGACCAAAGTGGCCTGTCAATGGGTATTAATTTAATCCGGTCACTGTAACTTACCGGTTTTAAGACCTGATTTTATACTGAAGTTTCAGTAAATATAAATAAAGAAATAAATCACAAAAATGGAATCTTCGCTTGGTTTCATTCTCTTATTATGTATGCTGTGGAAGACGTTTCATTTTTGACCCATCATTTGTGAAAAAGTGCTCAACCATTGCAACAGTGTTGGCTGAAGTTAAACCAACTGTTTGGTAAAACACAAAACAGCTGAACATTTGTCGTCAATTTATCATTTTAACGCAAGAAAATTGGGTAAAAAATTTGACACCGTGGTTGGGTAAAAATTTTACACAGAAATTTGATGCCACTCCTATTTCGTAGCGTTTACCCCGCAAACAACCATGTCCCCTTTTCACCACTACAAAGAGTAAAATTTTATGTAACATTGGGTTGAGGATGCAGACGAGTAGAAAAATGTGCAGTGCGACGAATGGGACAATTTGGTGGACTTAAGGCAGAAATGCCGTTGGAGCACCTTCCAGGATAGAACCTGTAATACAGGGACAGAGATGCCACGGAACGACAGAGTTCCAGGGACAAAGCCAGATTGATTCCACCAAGTTAACAACACGCTGCTGGATTCTGTCCAACAAGGACAGAGCAAAAAGAACTTTGTGATACTCAAAAGATATGTTGTGTCCATTAGAACATAAAAAGCTGTCAAATCAATCATTGCCCGAAAACGCTTTCTCACTGAGCAAAAGTAGGTTTATTCAGGTCTTTCTACGGCTATGTGATGTTGAAGAATAATGGAGAAATGATACCCCCAAAATTCTTAATTTATTTCAAAACAAAATAAAAACGGGTTCCATTAAAACATTTGTTAATGGATCTTGAGCCTTTTTCATTTAAATGTTTAAAAAGTCACACTCTTATTAGCATATGATGATCAAACAAGTCCTTAAAGCCATCTTCTTTGCATATTTAATCCACAAACCTTCTTTTGTGTCAGCTGTCTAATAGCGGCACAGAAATCTGATTTTCAAAAAATGCATCTTGGTAAGTAAGGCCAAATGCTTGTGATGGTTTTTTAAGACAACAACTTACCTGTAAGTCTATGAAGGACAAAGGCCATGGTGATGATGGTCACCATGGCATCACTATAAAACAGCTGCATGTTTATCATTATAACCATTTGGGGTTTGTGGATTTACCATTGGGGGAGTCGGGCTGGTGCAGTGATTCTTTCCTCGCCTTCCACCTCTGCAGTCTTGGTTCGATCCATATGTGGATTGGGTTTTCAGTAACTACCTGATTCCGTGGGTTTTATCCAGAATATTTCTCTGGGGTTTTGCTCCCACCTCTAAAACTGTAACTGCTTCTCATTGTCTCCTCTCTACAGGTTTCTTCAGGCTTACGAGCTACAGTGCCCAGGGTGCTTTTGAGGAATCTTTCGTGTCATTATCAGAAATAAATAATAATAAGTGTTGCCATGCATGATGCTTTCATACCACAGCACGTGAGTTAGACACAGTGAGGCATTGTGTTTGCATATATGAGGCAACAGACCAATGTGTGTCCCAGGGCATTCTTGGTGCCCCCTTAAAGGGTCCATGCAAGGCAATTATTTTTAACTTAAAATGTAAGTCCACAGCAATAAGCCAATCAGCGGCCATTTTCTTGGAAATGAATCATCTATTCAGTGGAATGTGAGCGGAAAATTATTGTTTGACACTACCATTATGGCGTTACATGTAACTGTGGAGCTCTGACCATTTCTGTGATGAAAACCTTTCATTTTTTTTCCCCACCCAGTTTCAGAACTGGAGCAAGACTGTGACTAAGTGATAAGCGAAGCTGCCCACAAAGAACAACTCAAAATGGCTGTTGACAAAGCCACGGCATACAAAACACTAATCCTGGTGGTGCTTGCGATCTGGTCATGTGCCGAAGGTGTAAACAAGGACACCCCGGCACTCCAGTGCCAGGTGACAAACAATCAATCCTGGATCACATGCAACTGCAGCATGTATGGCGCTGTGGCCAGATGCGTGGTCAATGGTTCATTTCTGCACTACGCTGGTTACTCTTTCGCATATCTCTTTAACTTTGATACATTTTACACCACTGAGGGGGAAACACATGAACGCGTATATTTGGAAGAAGGCGATGAAGTGACATGCTTTCTCCTTGAGATGGGGCAACTCTCCAACACCACCACCTGCCTCAAATTTGGAGTGATGACGGAAAGCAAAAGCAGTTGTGACCGCAGTGAAGGTAAGATGTTGGATGGCATCCACAACTAGGCCTACATGTACGTAATGAGGTGTCTAAAACACAAACTCACACAGACCCACGGACGGGTCATGTGACAACTCGCAGGAAAATTCATCTCTGCCTATCTGACAGATAACTTGTCGTAGAGATTGTCATAGTTTTCCATTCTCTTAAATGAATTTAGAGACTGAATCGCAGAGAATACTGTGCACATGTGGAAAACGGGGCACACGAAAGTCATTCTCAGAAGCCAGTGTGTATGCACATTTGTGTACATGAATTAAAGATGCATGGAAACTATGAAAAAAGAACCACTGTGTGCCAGACATTGCACACAGCAACACACATGTTTTTATTGCCCACTACGCAATCCGGTTTGAAAGTGACTGCATCACAAAGGCAGATGTACATGTACATGTACCGGTATGTTGACTTCTGGCTCCATGGTTCCATGTAAACAGCAATCAGTGCATGTACAAGTCACTCTATGTGTAGTACATGTGCCATGGGCGTGGTTTAAACTGAAGTGACGTCACTCTTACAAACCGGATTGCTCCTTTTGTGTAGAATTTAACCTCTTAACCAAATTTCAGAGTCTCTACACAGAACACTTGACTGCATATTGAAGTGTTTATTATTGTCATTATCATATTCATTTCTGGTAATGACACCAAGGTTTCATGAACTGAGTGCCCTAGGCACTGTAGCTCGTAAGCCTGAAGACACCCGTGGAGAGGAGACAATGAGAAGCAGTTACAGTTTCAGGGGTGGGAGGAAAACCCCAGAGGATTACTCTGGGTGAAACCCACGGAATCTAGTAGGGACTGAACACCAAATCCACTTGAGGACCGAGCCGGGAATCGAACAACGAGACTACAGAGGTGGAAGATGAAGAAAGAACCATTACGCCAACCTGACTCACTGTTTGCATTCACTTTTGCTGTTTAAGAAAAACGTGACTTTATCTCCTCAGATGAACTGTAACAACAGAACCCCTAGTCAGTCCTTGTCCGAAGAACCCACTGACCTGTCCTTTTTTCCCCTCCAGGACCAAATTCTCCGGCCAAACCACCTACGACTACCAGTACAGACAGTTCTCAACAACTATCCAACAAAGCTATAGCGCTTATTTCTGCGGTGTTGGTGTGGGTGCTCACTTCATAATCACAAACAGGGTTTTCTACGTGCTCAGCCGACATGACCTCCTGCCGTGCATAACATCCAGAGATGCAGCAGCATTGTTTTGCAACTTGTGACAAAGTTGAATATTTATAGATAGTCACAATTTTTTTACTCATCACAAGCTTGTTTTTTAACGGTAAATCTATGCAATAATCCGGTTTAATTAAATACACGCACCGGTAAATTAATATTATCCACTCACTGTAATGTTAATTATCAGTGCCACCTTCAAAAAAATGCCCCACCTCCTACCTTTTTACAAACCAAGATGTTAAACATTTATTTTTTACTGGGCCTTAAGGTAAACACGTCCAAAATACAGGATCCTAATAAAAAAAAAGCCTGGATTGTCTTTCCAAAGTGGTTCTTGCAAAAAAGCAATTCACTGCAACAGTATTTTTAACAGTACTCAGAATTCATAAATCAGTATTTCAAGGCTCATGGACAAGTACAGGGATGCACCTATTTATAAATTTATTTATTTTATTTATCTTAAGCGAACAAGAAGATGGCTGCATCAGACGAAATTGTAAGTGGTCAGAGATTCCTTTTTTTTTTTGTGCTAAATCTTTGCAAACTCGTGGCTATTTAATATGTACAATTGTGTCCATTATTGCCACTGATTTTGTATAGTTTGTTCATCAACAATCTTCCAGCCGGTACGACCAAATATTTGGCTATTCGATTGAATCAAAGGTTAAATAATTGAATAGTCAATTATTCGAATTGACTCCAACCTAACTATAGTTGCCAGTTAACTGAAAGCCCATGAAAAAATACCATACAGCAAGTTTCTTTTAAGAGTTTCCATTATGGCAAAGTTCAAATTACAATTATTTACTCAAAACATTATCTAGTTAATAATATACAGTAGATACCTAACAGTATACACACATGTGTCTTATCTACCCTGTAGCTTAATGTGAGACTGCCAAGAGTTGAATACTGGGAATAAAATACAACAATTGATAGCAGGTGTTAGTTTGATCTTTCTAAAGGCTTTTGAACACGGATTACTATTTCGATTTACTATTTCGTACGTACGATTTACTATTTTGTATGTACGGATTACTATTTCATACATACGGATTACTATTTTGTACGTACGGATTACTGTTTCGTACAGTACGTATGATGTACTATTTCATACGTACGAATTACTATTTCGTATGTACGGAATACTATTTCGTACATACGACATAGTTATCTGCGTGTTGCATTGCCAGAGTGAGTGGCATACCCACCACAACACATGCCTACATTCGAGTCACGTGCTTCGATAGCCGCACATTGCAATCACTCGTCCCAACTATCAACCGCAGTCATGGCTTCAACTTTGGATAAATCCACGGAAAACATGTCCAGATTTTTGAGTGGGAGAGGGGTAGAAGATGCAACTTTGTCAAGGATGAAAGCTGAAAAGGTGAGACCTTGCAGGAATGCATTCTCCCTGTTGTGTGTTTGTAGTTATATGCATCACTAAATTCCAAAAAGTGAAAATTCATTGTAGGCCCATGTGTCCTTTCACCATGGTAGGCGCCTACTCCAGTTAAATTTCAGATCCTCCAATCATGGAGATTGAACTTACGAACTGGATGAATTATACTGAAATTTTTTTCACTCCATTTAATTGACATTTCACTCGAGATTCCACCAGAAGGGGTTACTGTCAGCCCTTTTCAGTCCAAAGTTAGGCTCATTTTCCATATGACTCCATATAATGTCTTGTCCTAGAGCCTGTGCGCCCCTATAACCCTAGGGTGTTAGATAAGGTCTGTGTTGGTTATCAGAGAGGCAGTGCATGCACAGGCTGGATAATACAGTATATTCATTTTTGCTCAGGAAATGCTGGTTTGAAGGCAGAATATCAAGACAGACACCATAAAAGTCACCTGTAAGTTTCAGCTCCATAAAGGTGCCTACTTATTGACAACGGCAAAATGGTCACAGTATTTTCATCCAAGTTTTTGAATCCATTTAGGATCACCTAGAAGATAAAGCGCAATGGAAGTAATGTGAATAGCCCTCCGCCCTCATTATCACAGCAGGTGTCAATGCCGTCTCGCTATGATCTTCACTGCACCCATCCTTCCATAAATCAGCCCCAGATGCTATACCCAGCAAGAAATGAGACCGAGGGGTACCCCCCCAACATGTCCAATCCCTATACACATTCCAGACTACTGTTACTTAACACACAACCCCCCAAGATGTCTGAGAGGAATTCCCCAGATTCCTGCGAGACAATGACCAACACAAAGCAGGGGGGGTTCTCTCCGTCTAATACCTCGCTGCATATGCCAGATGCTGGCACTGCAGTGGCAGCGGCAGATTCTTAGCCAAGGGCAGTCTAAATATCAATTAACATAATGTTACTGTCTGATGACTAAGATCAATAATAATACCAGTAATTAGAAGTGGCAGAATAGTGGGTGTTATGCTGAGAATGATAAACATATTGTTACTGCCAGCTAAAGCTGTTTGGGCAAATCAGTCACATTGAAAATAGCAATAAACTTGCTTCAGGCATTTTTGAAACAGGTAGCATCTCCAATAAGATCAGTTAACTGAAACATCTGACTAGCCAGTTACACAAGTCACTTCTAAAATATATGTACGTGTACATGTAGGTGTACGGTGATGTGATGGCAACGACCAATTAAATGCCAAAGTATCAGTTGCAGACCAGCGGTACAAAAGGCAATGCGTGGTTGCCAAGGTAATAACCTGGTCTATTGTGCCCCTTAAATTTGCGGTCGTGCTCAGGGCTCTATTGTGCTGATGAAATGTTTTTGTACATGTATACTGTACCACCACAAAAAAATCTGCTTCCTGTGTATAAATGTACCGTACACTGTACGCATAAACAACAAAGGCTGGGGATCGACACCGGTGAAGTTTGTTCAAACACTTGTTGGTTGAACGAGGGAAAAATCCATTTCCTCGTAGTCAAGAACTGTTCTGCCCAACACTGATAATCATTTCGTCGGTGCTCTTTGAGTATTACATGGTCAGATTGCCACGATTAGGACTGGTGCATGACTGGTTCAGGATTCCTTTCCGCAATGGCTGAATGCTCATTCCAATTCATCGGGATCCTGGTCCTGGGCCTCTCCTGTCTGGCTGAAGGGAACCTTACAGCCCCTAACAAGGTGACACTCCCGGTCGGTGAGACTATACGTGTGACCTGTGCGTACACCCAGGATGACGCTGACGACGTCTGCCTGCGCTGGAATCAACCACCAACTGAGCATGTCAACTACACTGAGGCCCACAACACCACTGGCCGCTTCCTCACCATGGAGGTATGAGCTGTCGAGGAATTCACAAGGACTTTCACTTGTAACGCCAGGGGCATGAACGGAAACAGAATTGACGAGGCTTCAACTGTGTTCGTCAGCTGCCCAAAAGAAGAACTTGAGTGCGACATACAGGAATCTGTGGAAGGTTGCAAATTTGAACTAATGTGCAGGTACATTCCAAGCTGCTTCACAGTGCTTCGATGCAAATTAGCAAATAGATTACTGGACTTTCCTGGCTTGACCAAAAAGGGGGACTGGTGCACGACAAAATACTGTGAAAATGGCCCGCTAGGCGCCGACAACGTGCTGTGTTATCTCTACTCCAACACCTTGCCAGCGCATCTGCAGACGAGGGTCGTCATTCCCCTGCCGTCCACCCTGACAACATCTGCTGCCTCTACAGCGGAACCGGTAACACCACCTGCCGAACCATCACCACAACCACCGGACTCGCCTGACAACTGTAAGGATACACCCACATGCAACGATAAATGGCCTCTCTGCTTCTTAACCTTATTGGCCATCTTTCCAATTGCAGTTGCAGCATTTGTAATCATACGTGACGAATGCATCAAAAAGTCACAACCGCAACCATTGTAATTGATCACTCCTTGCCCATTTTTTGCTGACGTAATTCTGCTACAATGATTCGAATCATTTTGTTAGAAGCCTTTTTGATTTCATGCTAATTGTAAATAAGCCTATTTGAATATGCAAATCTTAAACTGTGATGTAATCCCACGCAACTGCACTAATTTGTGCATAAATTTATTTTACAAAGTATCATTATAAAAGATCGCCATTTCCTTCAGCAATTTACGGTTGAATAGGTATACATGCCAGCCAACAACCGTTTCTCAGATGTAGTTTAAAGAGCAAATTTTGGGGTACAAAATTTAAGCATTAAAACATGTAAACTGAAGAGTGCCTTCCGGAATTTACATTTGTACATCACAATGACAAAGCAGTCACTTGTCTGGTAAAACATTAACTTTACAGTTGACGTAACTCCGGACAGATTCCACACAGAGTTTATACACTGAAGAGGGGTTTGAACATGCACGAACATGCACGAAAAGTGATTACAAGAAAAAGTCATTATATCATTCCTTTAAAGCACAGGCAGAATATTACCATTACAATGGATGTACATTAATTTGGGTAATGTTTGCCCATTGTCCACCGCTTGAGTTTGGTAAATTCACTGCTGACAGCCGAACTGTTAAAAACGAGCATGTTCAGATGCACAACGCTTACATGTCCAAATTTGCCTCACAAAGTTGCCTCATGATTCAGCTACACACAGTTTGTAAGTTCAAGGCTTGGTTTATTTCGTCCAATTGTGTGGTTACGAAGTAGTCGACTTCCACCCCGTAGCTGGAACTTCTAGGCTCACATGCCGTCAGAGTTGTAGTTAAGTCACTCGAATTGTTGGAGTCTGAAGTTCACATATCACTTTATAAATCTCTCCATCTTGTCATATTTAGTCAAGTTTTCATTCAGCGTTTCATAAGTTGGAGTAAACATTTTGTCTGAGAGACTGCAGCTTAAATACATGTATATTGATATCAATAGGAATAGTAGAGTGCCGGCAATATCTGTTATAATATCAACAAGTTCGTATTAAAAGCATTATGCTTTTGTCTAGAAGTACATGTCGTTGTTATTTCTTATCAATACAGCGTAGCGGTATTTCTCTCCCTACTTTACTGGGTGCCCCATTTGATGAAATGTGAAGTTCTTCTTCCCCTTTGTTTCAAAGACCAAATGCCAATTTAGCACTAATCACTCGTGAGAAATGTACACGTACTGTATGACATGCGACAGGCAAAATATCGGATACATTGGGGGGCTTTAACGATGCACAGAATAACTTGTTGAACAACGGATAGACAAGATATGTACATGTACAGCACATGTATCCACACTTGTTCTTGTATTTAAACTTACATGTACATGCACATGAACAATTGACCGTTTACATCAAATTTAAAAAGTGCGAAGTCTATACATGTGTACACAAAACACACCGTACCACCAAACATGGGCATTACGCATCGTTTTACAATGAGTCACATACAGTGCAAATTCCTGACTTCATGTACCGGTATTGTGCAACCCTTTGCCTCAAGTGTGACAATGGTCCAAACTCCACTTCGGGTGGTTCCAACTTCGGCTGGGACAAGCACCACATTTGGATTGGTGTGGTTGCATGGCCCTCCCATATATTGCTGAAGTCCAGTAATATCTCTGATGACAGACCATTTTGTGGCCCACGACAAAAAAAAGAAGGTAAGAGCCAACACTGGGGTCAGATATCGTTCTTGCATGTCCGTGAAACTAAAGGCAAACGGTGCCCTCAAAATGGCTCTGTTTTGGGGCGGTGGGAAGGAAAGTGTTTCATGTACATGTACCTTGGGGGTGATGATCAGTTTTGGACAGATACAGATGAGTAATAATGGGTTGATTTTATGTGTTTCTCTGACATCTTAGAAAGTTTATTTTGGCTAATTTTGCTTTTCTCCACTGCAATGTTTAACATTGCCGTCTACAAGTACTCATTAATTGCTAACTACAGTTGGAAGGCTAGCTGACACAAGTAAAGCTGGTACCACTGCCCTGGTTGGGGTATGACGCTGGCATTGTCACTTGTGCAATGTATTGAGAAGTGACTTCTACGGAGCATGAACACCATCCGCTCCCGGCTGAATGCAGTCTTTAACTGTTGTAACCTTTTTTTTTATCTCAGGCACTACACACTTGATTTTTCTTTTGTACTCACTCGTGAGTGAATAAATACGGCAAATTGTCTAAAAACAAATTTCATGGCACCACTCTCCCCTTCAAAAAGCCACATTATCCTCAGGGTGCAGTAACTTTGTAAAGACGCTGACCTTGTGTACATGTATACGTACGGTACCATACAAGGGCTTAGAAGTGCTAAATATGGCTCATTTCCTTATTGAATGAATACAGCCCACTATTGTATCCCTGTCCACGCTTCTTTGCATTTTACACCACAACACTTTGGCAACAAGTTATTGCACAATAAGAAGAGATCTCTCCCTGGCGTTTTCCCATTTTTGACCTTCAGCCTTCAGCTACTGCGGTTTTACCCTTGAACTAATTTCATAACTTCATAACCCCAGTTCTTAAAGCACAAGTGCAGTTTACACCACTGGTCCATGTTGGCACACTTTATGAGTTGCGACTGTACGAGTAGAGTGAAGGTTGGAGATTTGAGTCCCTCTCTGCAACTAGAAAGTAAATGCTCTTCTTTGAACTTTTTTATTTAATTGACACAGTTTTAAACTTGCCGCAGAAAATGGTTTCCAATTTCACAATGCGTGCCCTGGTGCTCTTGTGGTGGAGTCTCCTCGTGAGCCACCTGGCCTGGGGAAAACTGGAAATTCCGAGTGTTGTCAAACTTCACACCGGCCAAAGAACACACATAGAATGTGTACATACATGCCAAAGAGATGAGTGTGAAGTTCGACTTGGCTGGGTGAACCTACCCCCTGAATTCCGCGGTTTTGAGGAGTGCTTCAACGCCACCCACCACTCGCTCAAGATGAGCACCGAGGCTGGACGTGAGGAGGTGCCCAGCAGGCGGCGCGTCACCTGTGTCGCCAGGGCGACAGACGGGGCCACGTTGGAGGAAACATCAACGTGGCTGGAGATCTGCCCGACTGAAATGCTGAAGTGTAAGCTGACGAAGGAGCAACGTGTACCTGCAAACTTGGCCCACGCCAGTTACCTGAGTGCATGTGAGTTTGTAACTATGTGCGGCACAGCCCCCCTCTGCGAGGCTAACGGCGAGCTACTTGACTTTCTTGACTTCAATGCCACAACAGAACCGCCCGTCAATGTGTTTCGAGCTATTGGTCTCGCACCAGGAGACACTGTTACCTGTTTCCTCCTTTCTGACAAAATGGAGCCTCATCTGCAAACCCGTTTTGAGATGACGGTGCCGTTGGAATCCGAGACACCAACACGTGGTTCGCAAACCACCATCAGACAGCAAGCGTCCACCACCAAGACCACAACCTCTACCACAGAGACCAAGTTGTCCACACCACCCACATCTCCAACCAACCAGTGCCCTTTGACCCCCTGCGACTGCACCGCGCCCTGGGTTCTGTTTGCCTTGACTTTGATTGTGCTCATATGTATCATTGTTAGAATTCTGCGCAGGTATGTGAAACAAACACCCGCGAATCAACGCACTTGGGAATCATTTCATAATTATGTATGTATGTGTAAGTATGCTCTTAAAGGAGTAAACACAACCACTGAAGCTTTTAGTGAAATTAGCTTTTCAGACTAAGGCAACCATCCTTGTAAACTTTGAATACAAAAACATGGCCCTGAATTTCAGAGACATGAAAATAATCACCTGACCCGTGACATGGTACTCCATTCAAAGCAAAAGACTTGCATATATATCACAATGTATAACGCTGTATAATATCACCACGTAACTGCCTCAGCATAACAGTCTGGTCCTTTTTCAAGTCCAACATGTGGACTTCAGATCCAGCTTCTGTCTACAAATATGGACTGCTGTTTTGTATGGGGGGCTCTATGTTTGTAGAAAGCACATTTCGCATCATCAGTGTCAAAATAGGAATAATTCCCGCTCAATATGTAGAGTAGTTTGTTTGATTTGCGTTTTAAAGAGTCAAAGCCTTTCCAGCAATCCCTGCTCACCACGTCCCAGGTGTAATCTCTGGCTATACATGTACATGGACCAAATTATTTGAGAAATGAGTTGTTTCTCGCTTTTTGATTTGAAAGACAAAAATTAAACGAGGAAAAAAAGTTCTTTCTCGTCTATCATTTAAAAATGAAAAATGATACCACATTTTTTTTTCGTTTTTCAATGTAAAAACGAACAACAGCATAATTTATTGCTCCAATATGTAAGAATGAAAAACAGGTCCATTTTTCATGGTGTAATGTAAGAAACATCTTTGTAAGCCATCAAATCAAACATGGCTGAACTGGAGGAGTACAAGGAATTTGTTGCTTTTATAGTAAAAGTAGGAGCAACTCAAAGGGAAATTTCATCAATAGCAGTGTTCTGAGATGTCCTAGACACTTCCTCGAAATTACGTGCGCAGTCGAACAAAACTGGGATTAAACTTTAAAACAAGATTACTTTCAGTTTTTGTTTTCAACAGAAAGCAAGAAATGACTTCTGCATCTTTATCCTCATGTTTTGTTTTCAGAATCGAAATATGGAAAACAAGTTGTTTTGAATGTTTGATATTCGTTTCCAAATCTAAAAACGAATGAACGAAACGTACACAGACCCATTCCCCCATCATGGGTTGTTTGATTATACATGTATAGTGTTCAGCATAATTATTTATTACAGTATGTAACTAGTGTTTTTACATATTTGGTTAAGTAGTCATTTGGTTTTGTATGCAAGGCTAGCCAGAGTCTTACTCTTGCCAACCACAGGCCAGCAAAATGACAAAAGTCTAAATACCAAGAATTTTAAAAATGGGTGTATTTATCTGTATTAGGACAAGGGGCATGTGCACTTGATATTAAGATTTTTCCCACCACTACTGCCCCGGAAAAAGAATGAATCTGTAAATCTTACATGCAGATGAAATCTGTATTGCTTTGGGAGTGGTCATATCAAGCAAATCCCAGAGTAAACAAGTTTGAAGTTGTACTTTGGAGTGGCACACAAATTGTGAAAATTATGTACATATGCAGTACTGTATGTTTCTTCTCTTCCGATAAAATGCTAGCAAGATTCATGTTTTGTACCATTTTTTTCAAGTCTGAAACTTCTCTAGAAGGTATCAAAAAAAGAGGATAAACAGTGTCTGTCTAGGACTGTGCCGAATATCCGAATAACCGAATATTCGATCGATTGTTGAATATTTGAATTTTATTTTTTTAATTTGAATATTGAAATGTAAAATTCATGAAAAAGGAAGGGAAAATTTTCTTCTGTTTCAAATGAGAAAAATTGCACTATGGAGGCTTTTTTCTAGCAAATTCAAATGAAAAGCGTCAGAAATCTTACAACCATTTCTAAAGTACATGTTAATCATTCATTAAACAATTTAAAAGGAATAGACATTTTCAACCGGGCAAGAAGTCTTGTTCACCTCATAAATCTTGCTACATCATGGCTGGAGATACTCGTAGATGTGAGAAGCTATTATATTGATCACAATGTATAATTGTGTGTGTTATTACAACTGATTTTGTATATGTTTGTGCATCAACAATGTGCCGGTTGGTGCAACTGAGTATTCAGATATTCGATCAAATTGAAGCTTGAATATTCAAATAGTGAATAATCCGAATTGACTCGGCTTTACGTCTGTCACTGATATACATCTGTTGTTAAATTTCACATTAGAGTTACATTGCCATGTAAGGGATCCTTTGTAGAAAGAGTGAATGCGGTGTTTTATCTTCAGCTCAATGTAAGTTTTAATTTAACGCTTAAATGCATTATGTCTGTAAAAATGTGATACACTTGGAAACCTAAATTGTGAAAAACGTCTCAAGGTCTGCTATTGTGCATGCATGTCAGTGTTTCATGATAATTAATGCTAATTGAATTTAAGCAATAAATGTTCGTAACTGTTGTGGCTATTGCACCAATGTATGCGTTAACTAAAGACTTCGACAGTTTGCAAGAGACAAATAAACAATATACATGTCGGTGAAAACAATCCACATCGGACGGTCAATTTAGGGCAAAAATGAACAGGACTGTCACCTTAGTAATGAATCGCATTACAGACACTGCGCATAGCACCAACCCCTTTTTTTCACACCACTTTGGCTGTTAAATGCGTAATTGTTAGATCATGATAGCTGCACGTACATTACATCATCAGGGCCAACACAGTACAGTAAACCAACAGAACTTTCTTTGTAAACACAACAGAAAATGGGGAGACATAAATTGATAATGGGCTCCATTTATGAAGAGTGAACAATTTTACCAAGTGGTCATCTTCTTTGGGGAAACACAGTGCAAGTGCACACTTGTTCAATTACATCTGGCATAGAATATGCAGTAATGATGATGATGGTAATGACATCAATGACAACGATGACGGTGACAATGGTGACAGTGACAAAAGGTGATATTGACACAAATTACCATCAATTCCCTGATGTGATTTTGACTGGGTACTCACGTATCTCAAAACAGCCTCTTTGCCTGCAAGTCGACTGAACTGCTCCCTGGCAGCGTCTAGGTCCACGCCGTGGTTCTGCCGACTACTGCCAAAATGCGCACCATCCCTGCCAAAAAATGAAC
Organism: Acanthaster planci; assembly: GCF_001949145.1. Next base: position 1,044,559 of record NW_019091391.1, on the reverse strand, counting down.
CACCCGTAAGAAACCTGTTCATCAATGATATCTCAAGCAAGTAAATTTCCATTGAAATACTGTTTAGAAAAGAATTTTGGGGTTTTCCAAAGGCCACAATAATTTTTAACAACAGAGAAGCTTTGAGAAATGAAACATTAATCCCATTCTCTGGAGGTTCTACCCACATGCAAAACCAAGAAGAAAACAATTCCAAACAGAAATTGCCTTTTCAACAAACGTGCAGAAAAGCCGATTTTCTTACCCTTTGAGAAAGGAGGCGTTGAGGCAAGCAGCAGAGGAGAAAATTTCTTCAACGGAGCTCATGACAGCCTCCGACAAACCCTCGTCGGGTGGGGCTGCCTCCAGGGTGTCTATGAGGATCGCATCAACAGTCGCTATGTGGTCATCGACGGAGATCTCCCGGTGGTCCACAACCTCACTGGAGTCCTGGGGGAAGAGATGGGCAGACGGTCAAGGAGAGCTAGGCTAGTCAAATTCAACTGGCTATGGCTCAGAGCAGCACATGGTCTATGGGAAGTGGCTTTGATTTCTAGCCACAGCCATTAAAATTCAGACATATCGTGCTCCGTGGAAAATAAACACAACAAAGAACATGTGACGTGAGTTGGCCTGCAGGACTTGCTAAGCTCCATTGGTAGAACACTAGCATGCAGTGTCATAGCTACGCCAGTCGGGGATCTCAACTACAGTGTTCTACCTGGACGGCAGAACAATGTCGTGGAGATCCCCAACCGGCGGCCGACCGGCCAGATGCAGTAAGCTTCATGAAACAGCCCACCGACCGGCACAAAAATACTTACAAATATTTTTGCCCAAAAGAATTTTTAAAAATTGGAACTCTTAATCCATTTGGAAAGAAAAACTCACTGGAAAGCGGTCTAGAGTGCCATTAAGCGGGCCCCTGGACCCTTAGCCATGACTTGGGAGACACTGGTCGTTTCGCTCCCTCCGTTTGCTATTATTAAATTGTCCCACACTAAAATACGGCTGACTTATAACACTGCTTGCATGATATTCCAGAAGTAACTGGCTCGAATCCCAACTCAGTCAATTTTTCATGGAAAACCCCCAAACTGTCCCTGTACGATTTCGGCCGTTTGCACTCAAAAGACAAAAAATCCTCTGTGATACACACTGTCACAACAAATGCTCAATATGTTGATTGACAAGACCAGACACAAGTAGCAGGGTGAACAATCACAAAGAAATGATTCTGTCGCACTTCATAAGAGGAACTCGTGACTTGGCTTAAGACCGAGACGACTCGTTTTGGTCTTGTGCTGGTCTTGTGGGATCATGTGATGGTCACAAGACAGCTTACCTAAAACACTGCAAATGCTACGGAGCACAAATCTTAGTTTGACTCCGGTTACTTTTTTGACAACTTACGCGTACCTTTGCACAGGTTGCCAGTAGAAAGCAGTGATTGCCTCCGCTGAAGATGGCTCTCACCCGCATTCTTTCCGTCTCATCTTTGGTTCCTACCGGTGTTCTTTTTGACAGTCCCCGTCGTAACCTGTGAAAGTTTGTGTCTACCTCATAGTTTGTGAAACTGTCTGTCTCCATGTCTTCTGCGCTATCCTCGTCCCTGTATGTTGTTTCGGGTGCCAGCATGTCGCTGTTCATGTCAAAAATGCTTTTGTCCAGTTCTGCGACATCGTTTTCAGATTGCACTTTCTTGAATTCTTCCCCCGCTGGCTCGCCCGAGGATTCTTCTGCCTTCTCGTGACGCTTGGGCACTTTGTCGCCGATAGTATCTCGGATGGACTCTCCCTCGGCCCACGGGCCATTGACTTTGATCGGAGCGCTTAGGCTCCGTCGGTAGACAGGCCGACCAGTTGGGGGCTCGTGCGTTAACAGGCCAAACGAAAACACGCGTCCGCTTGTACGGATGAATGCCAGGGTGTGACAACTGGAAAAAACAGCAAATCAAAGGTAAGTCACGCTGGCATAGCTTCCATTTATAACGACTGACTTCATGACCTCACAGCCATTTCATTTTGGGCATGTACGTGCACTGTTGCAACACTGAACTAGTTTTTTCTAACCACAGAATCTGAAACGTCAAAATGAATGCCCACACAGACAAATCTATTAGTTTAATTGGAAAATTTTTCCTTTCCCCTAGTCAAAAAAAAATTGCTGTCAAAGTGTTGGAAAACACTAGGGGATAGACGACATATTTGCAAACCACTCACGAGTCTTGACGTGGCTCCTAAGAAAGGAAAAATTAAAAGAGCGCCCTCGATTGTCCAGGCACGGAGCATACAGAGAGAGCCAAGGTGCAATAACTGGGCACTCACCTCCCACAGGCAATCTGCGTGACCTCGCTGCCCATGAGCTCAAACACTTTGCGGGGGTTGATCTCGTTGCTGACTGAGCTGTGGCCCAGCTGCCTGTCTGCGGCTGAGCCAAACGTAAACACCCCGCCATCCTGCAAAAATCATGTTGTGGGAAAAAATTGAAACCGACATCATGTAGACGGGCAAAACGAGCATCTCGCAGTGGCACTTTTTCACGTCTGTGGAACTTTAAAGTGTAATAAGACTAGTTAATACTCTGGGTAAATGCAAAAAAGCATAGTGTAATTGACGTCACAAAACATTTGCAGCGAAATTTGCTGCCATTGATGTGTGCACAACGCTTGCAAATAGGTAGCACGAATACCTGATCTGACATCACAATGTCGCATTTGTGTTCACTTTTGCGCCACGTATGATCCGGCCTTTTGATACTTTGCTCAAGAGACACTGTTGCTGAATAATTTGCATTGGCCCTCAGAGAAGTCCTTCTTGAAAGGAGTCGTTATTCACTGATACTCACCGCAGTCAGGACGGCTGTGTGATTCATCCCACATGCAATGTACCGGACCTTTTGTGAGCGAAGACTTCTTAGGAGAGTGGGTTGCGACCGATCTGTCCAAGAAACATCAAATGAAACACTCGTGGTCAAAGGCTTTGAAACAGGCAACAGGAAGATGATTTCACATGTCTTTTCCTAAATGGAAATATCTCGAAAAATATGATGAATGTTTTTGGCCACGAGATGAAGTTCATGTGTCGTCTGAGGGACTGGTTAAAGTCATGTGAGTGAATGCAAGAGTTCATTTTGGAATTTTTTGCCCTGTCCAACGTGTATTTTAACACTGTATACTCAGTGTATGCCCCCGAAGGCTTGTGGAAAAAACCATAAGTGTACTCGGGTGGGAGTCGAACCCATGACCTCTTGCTTATTAGTGCAGACGTCTTAACCACTCGACCACCGAGCTTGGTTGGAATCAGATGTAACAGCAGGCATCTCGAACAACTATTTCAAAGATGGTTAGTCGACACAGGCAAGCTCGGTGGTCGAGTGGTTAAGACATCTGCACTAGTAACCAGGAGGCCATGGGTTCAAGTCCCACCCGAGAACGTTTATGGTTGTTTTTCACAAGCCTTTGGGGACATACATTAAGTATACAGTGTTAAAATGCACGTCGAGCAGGGCAAAAAATCCAAAATTAATTTCGTCCCCGGCACAAATCCATCTCTGAAATGGTTGAATGCAACAGTGTTAACCTTCTGTATCGTTGATGCCCAGCTGTCCGCAGTGGTTGCGACCCCAGCCGAATATCGTTCCCGAGACCGAGACCACAAATGAGTGTGCCCCGCCGCATGCCACCCGCATGACCGGCAGACCGTGCAGGGACGTGATCTCGTTGGGCCTTTCTAAGCATTTTTGCAGAATGTGGCCGAGGCCTAGTTGGCCGTAGGTGTTGTCTCCCCACACAAAGAGCTTGCCCCCTGAAGAACAAAACATTTCAGAAATTATAGCCGATATTACTGATAACATAAACTGGATTCGTCCAGCAGGTATATTTAACTCGTACAGAAATGGCATTAAAACCAAATGGCCATTATGATTTTCGTCAAGCAAAAACCCTGTGAGAGTTTTGAGTAGAGTTTGTTTCCTTGGTTACCAATCAAAACTCAGATTCAAATCTAACGCCACCTAATATTTACAATCATGGCAAATGACTCATAACTACATTTGATTTTCAATGAGACAGTGTGCTATTTGAAAAAGGCACGGCCAATCAAGAACCAAGCACGCATGCGGGCTGGCATATGGACGCCCTGATGGGGCAGACATCGCGCGCGCGCGTACTGCTGTTCTCCAATGGCCTCGGACACGCTTCAGTCTGGGTGTGCGCTGTTGGGATACCGAACTGGGTCATTAGAACGAACAAAGTTTGAAAGTAAGCACTGCTGTCCCATTTTTGTCCTACCTCTTGTGAGGGCGATAGAGTGCGCTCCTCCGCAAGCAACTTGAACGACATGGTGCACGGATAGTTGTTTCAGTAATCTAAACGTAGTACCAAATGATGTAATCGCAGTCAAAGATAAGAATTTATCAGTGGCAAGAAGTTGATACACTTTGAATTATTTATTTCGCAAGTTAGGAAAAAGTTGTACCGGAAAATTAACTTACAAACGGGAACAGACACATTTATTCTCCTTTGCCTTGTTTATAATGTGGGCCTCTTGTCACAATTGCCATGTTTCCTCCAATATTTCATTGGTAATTCTCTTTAACCCCTTCTCGACGGGAATTTCTTTCTGAAAGCCGACTCCAAGAATTCCAGCCTCGCTTGGCCACAAAGGCCACCTGCCAAACAGCAAATTCTCGGTTTGTGGCCCAGCGTGCTCTGCATGCTTTGAATTACACGGTGAAAAGGCTGATTGTTCTGTGGCATGCGGCTCTACTCAACCTTCCACATTCCCGTTGCCTCTTTTCAAAGTGGGGACTATTGTGAAGCTGGTGATTATGATGCAAGCTCGGTTTTTTCATTTCTGGGCTACACACAAAGACCAACTACCATATATACAAGAGCCAGGGTCTGCCTTCTTTCACCGTGTTCGCTCAAGCGTGGACCAAGAATAATAGCTGAAAAGCAGGCTGAGGATCTCAATTTTTACGGTGTGTCTTAACGAGTACAGGCATGAAGGGGTTAAACCAAGCCAATTTGAATTCAAAAGTGCCAAGAATGTGTAGACTGCAGATATGAGCAACACCACCATAAAGCTGTGCCGAATATCTGAATAACCGAATATTCAATCGATTATCGAATATTATTTTTTTGAATTTGAATATTCGAATGCAAACTTCTTGAAAAGGAAGGGAGAATTTTCTTCTGTTTTAAATGACAAATTGCACTATGGAGGCTTGTTCCAAGTAGATTCAAATGAAAAGTGACAAAACCTTACAACGATTTGAAAAGTACAGTATTCATTAAAACTGTAAAAAGATACATACATTTTCAACAGGAAATAAGTATTATTCCTCTCTTAAATCTTGCTAAATTGTGGCTGGAGATACTCGCAGACCTTAGAAGCTATTATAGTGATGATAATGTACAATTGTGTGTGTTATTGCAACTGATTTTGTATACATGGTTTGTTCCTCAACAATCTGCAGGTTGATACGACCGAATATTCGGATATTTGATCAAATTGAAGGTGAATTATTCGAACTGACTCAGCCCTACACCACCAGAATGTCAGACAGTGTTCAGCAAAACTCCATTTTTTTTACATTTCCAAATGTCCCCCAAAGTTCTTTTTCTGGAATCATTGTCTTGTACACACCACCCAATCAAAGGAAATTTACAACCTGAATTCCTTTTTCTTCACAGACTGAGGAAATAATGAAACCTGCCAAAGAAATTCAGACCACAGGCTTGGTGAAGTAAGGTCGGCCCAATACAGGATTGCCACGGAAATCCTAAAAACCAAGATCTACATGTAATACTTTTCTAAGGCTAAGTCAATTTGAATAATTCACTATTTGAATATTTGACCTTCAATTTGATTGAATATCTGAATATTCGGTAGCACCGACCGGCAGACTGTTCATGAACAAACCATATACAAAATCAGTTGCAATAACACACACAATTGTACATTATGATCAATATAATAGCTTCTCACATCTAGGGGTATCTCCAGCCACGATACCTCTTGCCCTATTGAAAATTTCTGTTCCTTTAAATTGTTTAATGAATAACTTACTTTTTAATGGTTGTAAGATTTTTGACGCTTTTCATTTGAATCTGCTCAAAAAAGCTTCCATAGTGCAATTTTTCTCATTTAGGCCAAAGAAAATTTTCTCTCCTTCATGAATTTTACATTTGAATATTCAAATTTGAGAAACATTATTCAAATATTTGACAATGGATCAAATATTCGGCACAGCCCTACACTTTTCCAGGATTTTCAAGGACTTTCCAGGACCAAAACATGACAAGCAAAGTGACATTTACTGCCCTTTTGTAGCGAAATAATGTTTGGTATTAGGGACTGGACAACTGCCATAGCTTCTACTAAAACACCCCACCCACAAATTCTGTATTTTGATTGGCCGAAAGTGCGTCATGTGACGCTTGCTAGTTTAACTATTTTTGCACTGCCACTCCAAAAAGACAATACACATGCAGCCTCACTCTGAAAAAGAACTGTACCCGTAGCAACCGAAGAACTAATGCCATAGCAACGAAACAGCATGAAGAGTAACCAGGGGTGTATTTTGGCTCATCAGAGTTGACTTGACTTGTAACTATCAGTTTTTGACTTTTGACTTGGCTGGGACTTGTCAAATTGACTTGCTACCACCTTTGCAGCTCATAGCGGAAACCTTATGGTGAGGTGTCATAAAACAAACATTGACTGATTCATCTCTTGGTATTTCACCTCAGGAAAATGGAAGGGTCCTTGGATCACTTTGGGGGCAAGTTTTACAATGCCACTCGAAGCAGTCAATACTTGTATGCTTCAGACTGACAAGGATAGCCTCTTAGTTTATCATCACTTGGTTACCACAACAAAGTGGCCCATCAAAAATAAACCCTCGCATGATTTGGATTTCTATAGCTTTATTGTGACTTCTAATCCTCTGACAACATGATTCTAGGACACAATGTTCTTTCCAAATTTTCCAAGACTTTCCAGGACCTTTCAGCCAATACTTTTTTGCATTTTCCACAACCCTGGGAACACTGGTGATTTTCTTCATCGGTCTCTGGTTCTCTCTGGATCTCGACTGGCTTTTTTTTTTTTACCTACCTAGGACGTCTCTTGCATTCTCTTCCCTCCGTGCCCAGCCCGCACTGTCCACAGCTGTCATCCCCCCAACTCAGAACGGTGCCATTCTCGGCCGTCACGACAGTGAACGCGTCCCCACACGCGACACGCCTGATCACGTATGTCTCCAGTGCCGTAACTTGCCCTGCCGGAAATTGATAACGCCCCACAATTATCATTGTCAGAATTAATCAGCGCTTTCTTGACAAAGGACTCAATACCACAAAATAGATCACAGGGAAGCCATTTTGTTCATGTTCCCTGAATCTACTCGATTCAATGTAATCTGTTGAAAGCGGCAGCGCCAGACAATTCAGATTGGCTCCAGTAAAAAAAGGCCAAAAAGGAATGACGTTGCCGAAAAGAAACAGTTCGGCCAAAATATCTATGAAGAGTTCCATATACAGACATCCCTTGAAACCCTGCGCACAAACCCTATGAGACTTGTCTGAAAAATTCCAAGTATTTTCTAAATGATGTCCGAGTATAAAACTCTTTCCAATACCTGGAGTTCTACCGGGCATATCATGGCCTAACTGGCCTTTGTCGTTGGACCCGCAGGTGTACACCGTTCCATCTCTAAGCAAAAACACGGAGTGCTGCAATCCGCACGCCACCTCACTCACGTGCCTCCGTCGGAAGAAGCGCACTTCCCGCGGCGTGGATATCAGATCGAAAGACTGGTCGTTGGGCCCGTCAGTCTCCGCGTCATCTGTCGGTCCTTTGTCTAGACCCAGTTGTCCGTGGCACGTGGCGCCCCAACAGTACATGCGCATTGTTCATCAATGGAATCGGCGCGATTTGAACTTGAGGGAATTAAATCTTCTCGGCAGTTTGCAGCAACAGGTGTCACATCATGCTCCACACGTAATGGCTCACCAGTAAATCTGTAAAAAAAAAGAAGAAATGGCATAGATTTATCAACCAAAATGTCCATACTGGACAATCAAACTTTTTAAGTGTCACAACAGTAACCCCAAGTTTTTTCTAGACCCTTTCTTCTGTAGGCACTGAATATCCCTATAACTATGGCATTTCGCCTCTAACGACCAGCCATGGGACGTTCGAGGGGTAGGTACTAAACCCCATTTTGTTGCCAAAACCCACCCTTCAAAAAAATTGGGAATAGCTTATAAACACTGCTAGGCACCTGGTTCAAAGCACATTGGTGAGACACTCTTCTGGTCCAATATGAAACTTTTTCACTTTTTCATTTAACAAAAATCGCTCATTAAATATTTAACTAGGGGGCCCGGGGTACCAACCACATGACCACCAAGCTCCCATATTTGAAGCCAAGACGGGTCTTCTGCACTATTCCACATCCTGGGCACAACTGTCGCCTCTGGAAAAAACCTACATGATGTAGGCCAGGCTGAAGAATAATGTCTTTTTAAACGTCAAGTTTGACATGCCCTTCTGAGACATACTAACATGACTGAATCATGTTGATTTCCAGTTTCAACTTTCAGACACACTTGGGTTTTAAATGTCATTAATCTCATGTTTCCATGGAGGTCAATGTTTCCTACAGTACACCGCTTCTATATTACTAGGACAGGGAAGTGGAGTTCTGTCATTTACAAATGAAGTTCCAAGCTAAAACTCAAACTGAAATTCCCAAGTATTTTTCCCAGGCCTTGCTTCCACAAATTATTGTTGGGTGCAGTTACATGTAGTCGATCTGTGTGATAGCTTGATCTTTGGGCGATCTGTCGATCTTACTGTATGATTTGTGAGTTTTCACATTGCCGTCAGCCAACTGCCTTTGTTCCCCACAATCTACGGTTGTGAAAGATTGTTTTGACAGACGGAAGGAAAGAAAGGCCACCATTTTTATTAAATTACAAATGTGCCAATTCTGAAAATTTACATTAAAAAAAAAGGAAAAATGAATTAGGTTTATTCCCAACATGTCCAATGGACTTTTACTGTTAAAAACATAATGGACTAAATTCATTTTTTCTCCTTCAACCCTAGGTTAAGTCATGTAAGTTAACTGTAGGGAAAAAAATGGAACTTTACCGTAGAGTTTTACTCTTTTTAAAAAATATTTTCTGTCCTCCACTGTCCTCTGATATTGGAAAAATTTTCACACTAGGCTATGTTTGTAACCCAATAATAAAAAATATACTGGCCTCAGGCCAATTCATGGTCAATTTGAAGCAGACATTTCACACCGGATTGACCACGGGACAGTTCAACACGATCGCTCAATCTACCCCAAAATAGTGTGGGTACGTTGTCTGCTGTGGGAGCCGAAGCGCGGCACACAACGAACCCCACAGTTCCGGGGGGGGGGGTAGAGGCGATGGTGCTGATCGAGTGTTAGCGCCAAACATCAGCCGCCGGTCATGCAGCGCGACTGCGATAGTACGACGAGTGCTAAGTAAAAACCATTGCCAGAAATAAACTGTGATTACCGCATGCACAAAAATTAACAAACAACCGTGCTAATACTAGTAATAGTCAGTGTAGAAGCCACAAGTTCACCACACTTTCTTGTCCTCAAGTGACAGTGGGCATCAGGACTACGCGTATACGACGCTCAGTCCCAGTAATCTGGGCTCCATATTTGGTGCTGCAAGCACGCATTTGCAGCAACAAAACAATTACACGTACAGTCAAAAGTGCACCTACGCGTACAAAGTACGAAGCGTCACTCACTGCTGCACCGCCATAATAAATGCTGCCCTCATTCGGCTCGGCGTCAAAGATGGGCGGATCTCGAGCCGGTTGTATAGCCTACAACTTTCTTAATTTCGGGGGGGGGGGCTTTGACTTCCGACATTGATACAAATCGAGGAGAATAAACGGGTCAGATATCTTACAAACAATCATCCCTGTATTAAGAGGCTTGTTTCCAAAGGGGTTTAAAACCCTAAACCCAAAACAAATATCCTCACAAATGAAAAAGTGCAATTAAGATTCTTCTTTTTAATCACGTACTGCCCAGGGATGTTTTTTTTTTTCTGACACAGCTTTGGGAGTTAAGGGGGGCAGTTCTTATTAATCCAATGAAAGCCCTCTGTCAGAATTTTTCCAGTCAAAATTAGTCTCACCTGCGATACCAGCAAAAAACTGAACCAAACTAAATGACCACAACTGTGCGGGGCCGGACCCAGAAATTTCCCTCAAATTTCCGTTTTTCCGTAACTTCAGGTCTCGTCTTTAGGCCAACAGCCTTCACATTGAACACTAACACTTCCATAGTTGGGTCACAGGCATGAAGTTCGACTTTTTGTCTTTGTTTTGTTTTTGTTTTTTTTTTGGCAGTGTTTGACGGGACATAGAGCTAACAACCTCGAAGCTGAATGTTGGACACGCCCCCCCCCAACAAGGAGCCTTTAAAAAAAGTAGGCTTCGTCTTAACCACGGCATCATTTTGTGCAGCCTGCAGAATATTTTCAAACATTTACGTTCAGAAATTGATATAAATATATCAGAATGTTGGTTTACATATTGTAATTAAGTGTCGGAAATTGCGATGACATTGAACGAGTAGGTCTATGTTATCAGTAGAATAAATCCAAAAGTCCCTATTCTGAGTCCACAATTCTGGCAAGGTCGAGGCTTTGAAAAAGTGCTACCTTTCGATACACGGTATTGATAAGTTAACTGTGGCGGCTGAAACTGAGCGAGGAGACGTGGTGGCCGAGTGTTTTCCTCAACAAATCGTCAGATCGCGCTTTATCTTCCTAATCTTGTTGCGATCGTACACTTGAGGGAACATGGGAGCGGCAGACAAACCTGAGCATTGATTGCTTATCGTTTTTTGGCTGTTCCAGCCCAACATTGCTCGGTGTCAGGCTGGCCTGTTTTGCTGTTTAGCAAGCCTTGCATGCATTGTTCACTGTGCTCTCCTACCCGGAAGTGCATCTGTTGCTTGCGCACCTTGGTAAGTGGCGCTCGTAAAAATCATCGGCCCGGCCTCGTGTATGAGGACCGAAAAATGTATGATACGATGTGCATGGCCAGAAATCTCTGTGAAATGTTAGGCTGAGAAATTGGTACAGATTGCCGCTTTGTTTGATGTGGTAACTGTCAGACTGCAGATTGCCGCTTTGTTTGATGTGGTAACTGTCAGACTGTCGTTTTGTTCTTTGTGAAGTTTGTTGCAAACTTGAAATTTTGCGTGAATTTCTCTACGGGCATTTAATTGTACATGCGATAAGATTTTACCAAGCATTGTTGGCCTTTGACTATAAGTTGTTGAAAAATTAATCATCTGTCATTTTTGAAGGCCGTAACCCCTGAAAACCCTTTTAATATCATTTCCGTTGCCTTTGTCACTTTACTTTTCCCGTCTGGCCTTTGGGTGTCAAGGTTGTCCAGTTTTTTTTTACGGTGAAAGAAGTCACAGCCTTGGCCTGATCCCAGTTGCACAAAAGAATGATCTGTGAGGAATGATATGGCCAGGTTTATGTACATGTATGTGTATAAAGCCTGTGACTTTCAATGGAATCTTACAAAAATCACCTCATTTATGAAGTGGAAATATTGTTGTTCCACAAGTGGACGTTAGGAAGATAAGAGAGCATAAAATTAACTTAGCGCAGTACAAAACAAGTTGGACTTACTTTTTCACTAATTCTTTGTTTTCAAAAAGATTTACAACTTGAACAGGTACATATTGTAAAATATTATTGAGAAATCAGGTTTGAAAACAAACATTAAACCTCCCGAAGAGTCTTTCAGGCAATTTTACATGTGAAATATACAGATTGTGGGGGTTGTCCTCTAGTCTAAAGGATTTCGAACTTTGTTGCTTGCATTCAATGAGGAGAATGTGCCCCAGTGGTTAGGGTTTCTTATTCGTGATGAGAGTATGAGAGGTTCAAATCCAACTGCTTTCCATGATGCTGTGTCCTTGGGCAAGTCACTTCACTCCAATTTGCCTCTCTACACCCAGGAGTATGTAAATGGGTACTGGCATTAGCCAGGGAGCAACCTGTAGTGGACTGGTATCTAATTCAGGGGGAATAGACAATTTTCTTTGTCATTTGGTGCCTAGGAAACTGGAGATAAACATCACTCTGATCATGGAGATAGGAAAAGACCTCCGTGCTCTCATGAGCCAAAAGGCTCAGATCAGAAGTTTTACAACATTAAGGAGGGAAGGCGCTTTGACCAGTTCAATACAGACTTCTTGAGACTATTTTTCTAATGAATCTGTTCTTTTATCTTGTGGGGAATTTAGAATGTGGACTGCAGTAATATTAGTGAAATGTCTTCAGTTAAATTTCTTTGAAACTTGAACCTGTGCAGGCTTTGATATGAACAAAATAGTAATTTTGTAGTGTGGGAACATTTTTCAATACGTTGGCCAATATAATATGTTGGCCATTCATGATGCGCGAAATCTGTCGACCCAATGTGCTCGGACAAAGGTGACTTTGTTACATATGCAGTATTTTCCATGGGACAAATGAATCACACGTACATGTATTTAAGGACACGGTGTTGTCATCCATTCTTTAGTATCAATTGGCATATTTGTTTTTCCGGCACCAGTGCTGGTATGGAAAGTACATGTAACATTGTGTGATTTTTTATGTTTGCGTGCTCAGTTGCTCTGTACACATGCCTCTTTGAACTTGGCCAAGCAAAGGTGAAGTCTCGTTTATCACACTTACAGTACATGTTTCTACTGTGAATCTCATACCAACCAAGCGTTGTCTTTGAAGTCCAACATATTGTACATGTGCTTTGTAAGAAGTAGATTCATTATGTTTCTTCATTCTATAGTTTACACTCGAGTACAGCTGTATCCAATTTTGTGTGGTGTCTTAAGTAATACAGTATTTGCATGGTAATTAATCCACATGTCCACACTAACTTTACTCATAATAAGAAATGACTTACATGTATCAACGTGTACATGTACCGAATGTACAAGTTTACATTTGACCACACATTATGCGCATTGTAAAAACAAGATCAGGTTGTATTGTTAACCTGTGACATTGTAAATTTACACCTTTGAATAATTCAGTATGTAATGGACTGTATGAGTACAAGGAATATGTATTTTGTTTGCTACTAAGAAAGCAGGATGACTCTGTTACCTCTTTGGTTGCTGTATGATCATTCGCTTTATCGCTTCAAACAAAGAGGTGCACTGACATGCTTATGTAATTAGTGTACAAGTTTCCACTTACACATGCACCACCAAACTTTTTGTTATGGGCCACGTTTTCTCAGAATCAGAAACAAACGCCGACATTGCTAGGAGCATGCTGCTAGAGGAAGTGCTGGAGGACGGATGAATGAGCTGGCAGCTTTCCACAGGATACATCATGTGGTCTTTTAGAATATATGCGTAGTTGTCGGTGCTGAACACCCAGTGAGATAGACTGATTGCACCTGCTAAGTCACGTGGCCTACATGTACAGTATAGTGGCCATGGTGTCCACCAAAAGCAAAGTGTTTCATAAGTATCATTTACCAAAAATAAAGCTGACGGTAGGTAGGCCTACTGTATTCAGACTACTGATGTGCTGAGCACTATATCGTAACTTTGCAGTATTTTTTGTAACCAACACTCAAAATTCATGTTGCTATGGGGTTGATATTCACTATAGGTCATGTGAGTTAGCAGGTGCAATCAGTCTGCTGCTTTTCAAAAGACTGCAAATCAATCGGTAGTATGGAAAATAAGGGACATCTAAGCCAATTTTCTTGGAGCCACTTTGCACAAGGGTGTTGATTTCAGCTTTTTGATTTCAGTTTTTATCCCAAACTGTGAGCTTTTTTCGTACACCTGGTATGTACAAAATTACGGAAACTGTCAATGTTTCGGCCTTTCGCTAGCTGTTTTTAGCGTTTTTTTGTTTGTGGCCACTCACATCCCTGTTTGCAGAAATGGTTTCTCAGCACTTTTGCATACAAAGCAGAGAGCCACTGGGTACCAGTCATTTCTATGCATCACATTGTGAGTTTTTTGAGCAGGTAACCACTCTCTGTTGACGAAATATTTTCTGCAAGTACATAATTCTTTGTTCAGTAGAGCCGTAAAACTGGCCTCAGTTGCTTTGTTAGTTCTTTGAAGTCATGGAGTTGTGAATGCTGCAGAACACAGTCTGACACCAACAGGCTGACATGTACTTTTGTAATGTACGGTTCTGCCAGCACAAAGTGAATGACCTCCGGATCTGTCGAACCGTACTCGTGGGCAGGAAATGATCAATGGACAAATGAGAAACAAACCCTACAATTGGCCTGGCCTAAAAGGGGGTCCATAGCTCTATTGTTGAACGTTGGACTTGCCGGGGGATGGGCAGGAAGTTGTGTGTTGTTGGGTTGAAATAAACCACGTCAACATTGACCTGTGTGGACTGCAGAAGGAAATCTACCCACTCATGACGAGCATGGTCCTCATCTCAGAGATATATTTGTTTTCACTGCTATAATACATGGAGGCATTTAATTACTGTAGTTTTGTGCAATAATATGCAGGATATTGTCATTCTCTGGTAAGCAAATTTCCTGTTCATTGTACTGTACGTGTTTAGGCTGTGCCAAATGTTTGATCAGTTATCGCACATTCGAATATTATTTTCGGAATTTGAATATTCGAATGCAAAATTCAAGAAAAGGAACGGAGCAGTTTCCTTCATTTTATCTGTAAATGAGAATAACTGCACTATGAAGGCTTGTTTCAAGCATTCATATAAAAAGTGACAGAATAATTTACCATACAATGATTTAAGAAGTACATTATTCATTAATAGATTTAAAAGGAATAGATATTTTCAACAGGGAAAAAAGTAGTGTTTGTCTGTTAGATGTTACTAAATTGTGGCTGGAGATGGTCCTAGAGGTGAGAAGCTATTACATGTACAGTGATTATAATGTACAAATGTGTGCGTTATTGCAACTGATTTTGTATATGTGGTTTATTTGTCAACAATGTGTCAGTCGATATGACCGAATATCCAGATATTCGATTGAAATGAAGGTCGGATATTCGAATAGTGAATTATTCAAATCGACCCAGTCCCACATGTGTGGTGACCGTGCATGGTCAGATGGTAGTGAGTTTATTGTGTGTTTGGTCATAGTTAAGTTACGTTAAACCTGTAAATGTACATGTACATGGATGCACTTTACAGTGCGTTTTTTTTTTTCTCTACCGTCCGTTTTAATTGAAAATACACCCATACCGGTAAATGATTTTGTTTGGGGGTACTCTGCACTCCCTGGAAGTGTGGTGGGCGTGACGGATCCCTAATAGTTCTAGAGGTACATGTCCAAGCACCGATACCATGCACTGTACTTGTTGGTGCCATATTTTTAGAAATTGGGGTATTTTAAGCTATCCTAAGGCCTTTTTACATTACAGCCTCTTAAACCGGGGTTAAACTCGACCCGAGGCAAACCCCTGACCGCCCAGGATTGAAAATTCGATATTTCAACCCCACGTTCAACCTGGTGTTGTTTCACACTTGTTTTTATGTGAACCAAGCTTATCGGGGTGAGTTCAACCCAGAAATAAGCCAAAAAAATTTCAACCCCGGTTGGATTTTCTCAACCCTGAGCCTGGAGCGGGGTTACATGTAAGTTTAACCCTGGTTGAAATCAATCTCAGGGTTGATGCAGGGTTGGCGTGGGGTTGAAAATTTTCAAGTGTGAATCGTCAACAGTGTTCGACCCTGCATCAACACCGAGATTTGTCTGGTGTGAAAAGGCCTCTAGTGTCATTGAAATTGCCCTGTTTGAACTTTGAAACATTTCAAAGCCTAGACATGACCTAAATGTTCCGGCATGCTTACAAAATGGAGCCGCGTGCCATGCATATTAAATTTGTTAATTGCGAATATGTGTATGATTCAAAGCCAAAGAATGTTGAGACTTGTCTGACCTACAGGGACATGTCCCGGTGGGTGGCGTCACAACCGTGTGACGTGTTCAATTTTACTCATGGAAACTTTCAGGGTAATACAAGTAAATGTTGTATCTAGGTCAGTGTTGGGATAAGTTGAGAACATGGGCTTTGCTTCACGATATGACCGTTTTGTATCATGAGTCCCAAATCCACTTCATTTATTGAACACTCTGACAAAGGAAGGAGCCTTAGCATTTTGCCAATCTGGTAATTCCAGAAATTAGGGGTCCATTTTTTTCGTGTCCCTGTCACTTCTGGCATATGATTTTGTGAGTTCAAAACACATCTTCTAATTTTCAAGAGTAATGAATCAATGCAAATTACCTGCCATAGTTTAAAATCAATTCCGGTGATATTTTCGTGTCAACTACCTGTAACAAAGGTAAGATTTAACAGGGATGCAAATATGCCACACTTTTAAACCCCTAATTTCTGCAATTACATGTACCCTCATAGAAACTCACAGCGTTAAGGCACAAGTAAATGTCGTGTCTAGCTCAGTGCTGGGATATCTGTGATTTGAAAATTGAAGTGGAGAACATGGGCTTTGCTTCACGAGATGACTGTTGTGTATCATTCCCGAATCCACTTCATTTATTGAACACTGTGACATGAGAAGGAGCCTGACCATTTTGCTGTAATTACAACTGCTGGTATGATGGCACTTTGAACAAAAATCCTTCATTCATGTTCATGTCATTTAGACAAAAAAGGCAAAAAAAATTTATTCATAATTTAGAACAATCCGTCAGAACACAAGGATAGTAATCTATATACATGTATCTTCATCCCATTCACAAATTTTCATGGGCTGGCTTTCCATGCAAGTTATCGTTTTGGTCTTGGCTTCAGTGGCCAACTCAGAATAAAGACTGAGCGTGTATTATTTGTAGAGTTAAACTAGACAGTTTTCCACTTGCCTCCGCAGATGGAAGTTTTGACTTGTCTCTGAGAGCGAGGTTGACACCACCGCATCACCAACATGTTGCAGCAGATCCTCAAGGATATGTACATCGACCCGGACATCCTGGCCGAGCTCTCAGATGAGCAGCGCGAAATCCTCTTTTGCAAGATGCGGGAGGAGCAGGTCCGGCGGTGGAAGATCAACGAGGCGGAGTACGAGAAGAAGATGAAGAAGGCCAAGCAGAAGAAGAAGAAGAAAGGTAAGGGGGAAGCAGCGCCGGCCAGTTTATGGTCGCGCTTTCCTGGGGCCAAATTCAGACAAATAGGTAGTGGTCTTTTGAGCTTTTTACAATTATCTGGAGCCAATTTTGTTGATCAGTTTGTCCTTATGCTAAAGTCATTAAAGTACATAAAGTACATTATTATCATTTGAAAGAAAATACACAGGGTTTTTATATTTTGAACACTGAGGAAAGTTTGTGCCTACGTATAGTACATGCAGAATCTCCAAGAAATTTGGCCTGGGAATGTGCAGTATACAGGAATACCAGGAGGTCATTTTTGGAATTCTGGTGCATTACAGTCAAGCACAGGCATCAATTTGTCACTTTTGAAATAAGTCATGACTTCTGCTCTCAAGAGATTGAATTACATGTAACTGCATTTTGGACCTGTGAAAATAACATCAAAACTGTGGTTTCCGTTCAGCTTTTGACACTAAGGGACCTCTTAATTACATGTTTAGTGTTAGCTGCAGAATGTGTGCTGAATACTTTTTTAATAAGACAAAATGATATTGCAAAGTTTGAACTGATGTAAAAATTACGGCACTGTCAGATGGTGTATTTTTTGTTTGTCCGTGCTGTAGGGGGTAAAACAGTCAATTGGCTGCTTGGCGCCGACAGCAAAGAGTGGGTCTGGGTGATGGGGGACCACCCCAGCGACATGAAGATTGAGGACATCCTGGAGAAGGAACGGCTGGAGAGGGCCAATCAGATCGCACGGGAGGAGGTGGAGGCTGCGAGGTGAGCATGGGGTCAGAAAGGAAGCGGAGCAACTTAGTTCATGTGGGAGTTAAGCCCCTGAAGAGTAAAAGCGTGAAGCAGTAGCACTTGCGCTAATCTTTCCAGATCCTTCAAAATCTATTTGAAGGTACATTGGATTTAAAGGATTTTGTAGGATTGAGGAAGGTTGAGTCTAATCTCTGTAAGTTTACGTAGGATTTGATAAACTGCGTTATACTGTTAATTTTTCATGTGTTACCTGATAAAGCGTTTACTTACCCACCATCACTGTTCTCTGTCATCATTAGGATATTCCATGGCAAAAGTATAAACCTGAATTTTTTTGCATGACCAGACAAAAAGAAGAAGAAGAACTAAGACGAAAGGAAGAAGAAGAACGTATCCTGAGGGAAGAAGAGGAGCGACTCGCCAGGGAGAAAGAAGAGATTGAAAGGAAGGCCCGGGAAGAGGAGGAACGCCTCCGGAAGGAAGAGGCAGCGGCGAGGGAGCTAAAAGAGCGGCTGGCCAGAGAGCAGGCCGAGGAGGAGAAGCGGCGGCGGGAGGCCGAGGAGGCAGAGCAGCGGCTGCAGGAGATGAAGGCGAAGTGGCAGAAAGCAGCAGCAGAGGAGCGAGAGCGGCTGGCCCGGGAGCAAGAGGCACGGCGACAGGAGGAGGAAAAGAGACAAGCGGAGGAGGCCAAGCGGCAGGCAGAGCTAGAGAGGAAGAGGGCAGAGCAGGAGAAGCTGAGGGCGTCCGTGGAGGAGGCCAAACGGAAAAGGCAGCAATTGGAGCGAGAGAAAGAGGAGAAAGACCGACAGGCGAGAGAGCTTCGAGAGAAGGCCGAGAAACTCAGACTACAGGCAGTAAGTAGAACATTGCTGTTCTTTCTCTTCACTAACGAAGCCCAAGATCTTCATACAAACTTGTATGTGTGTATTGAAATATCACATCCATGACATCACATTGCACATAATGAATGTGCCTATTATAATTTGTATTTACCATAAAACCAACAGGAAAATTGGAATTTGAGGTGCTAAATTTGACCTACGAAAGCTCAGAAATGACTCTCGTAATTTCTGAAATCCACAATAGATCTTATGTAACCAGTACCCAGATAACTCAAATCCTAGCTCTCAGTGATCAATTTTGAGTCTTAATATGGATTAGTGTCAAGTTTTAATAGGAAATACATGTACATGTAAGTTTTCAATTCTGAGCTTGTTTGGTTCTCACTGTCAAGATCTAAATCTCGGAGACGTGCCTCTTTCCACGTTCAGTTTTACATTGAATTCTAAAAGTGGAGTTCTGTTACTTGGAACTGAGTTCGTTTACTCATTCAGTTCAAGTTCTGTTGCTCATTGTGTCTGAGTCAAACTATGTGAAGTTTGCGGTGACACCATGTAAACAAATTCTCTCTTTGAGTGTGTGTGGTTCTGAAAAGAACCGGGGTTCACTCGACGTTTCGAACAGTGTGCTCTGTTCGTCTTCAGGAGAAAGAGTCCTCAAGTCTTATGTGTCTGAGTCAGTTGTGCCTATTTTTGTTCACTTACTCCCTCTGCAGGAGAAGGAAAGAAGGGAACATGAAGAGAGGGAGAAACAGTCCAAGAAGGTGTTGGAGCACAGGGTAGAAGAGCTGTATGTGAACATGAAGAAGACTGATGAGGACAAGAATAAGCTGGCAGAGAAGGACCGGGCCAACATCGAAGACGTCTGGAAAGTTCAGTGTAAGTCAGTCCTGGGTCGGATTTCAAGCTTTATTTCTATTGATGTAATATAGGTGTCCATGTGATGTGGCTTCAGCCGCTTCTCAGTGGCTTCCATAAATAAACATGTTACCACCAGCCACGGCCATAACATTGTGGATGCCTTGTAGAGGGGCTGTAAGGAGCCATTGTTGGAACTGTAGATAGCAATATTGGGTGATGAAGGAGGCACCAAGTGAGGATGGCTTCACCCATGTGTACCTGTGTAGTACAGAGCCTGCCCAGCCAGGTTTCCACAAAATGTGTACAAATGATTTGCACCTTGATATCTTTCCAGTTGAATGAACATTTCATGCAGTGTCCTGTGTTGTTACCATTCAGGACATTTTACATCTGGGTTCCTAACTTACACAAAAACATATTTGCAAGAAGACTCTACCCACAGAAGGACTTGACATGTTTGGCTACACAAACATTTTGCTCAGAGCCCTTCCTTAAGGCAAGAAACCTTCTTTCATAATTACCAACAAAATTCCAAGAAGCCTATGAAGTTTGGTGCTGCATGGGAAAAGTTCAGTACCTTTTGCAAGTCAATTTCAATAAAATCTGGTACATTGAGTTATCTGATTGCACATAAACATAACAATTTGAATTCCCCAGACTAAAGACACTGTTGCTGTACCTCTTGATTCGGGGCAAGCTTTTGCATAGTGACCACCATCTCTGGAATGGACTGCTTCCTATGAGCCTGTCTTATCCATAGAGAACAGTGTATTGTTGCAAGGTGTCTCTTATGTAACTGTAACTGAATCATGATGTATAGCAAAGTGTCTTAAATACAGAGAATTCAAATTGTTATGTGAATTTAAAGAATTCAGTTTACCATATTTTATTCAAAGTTAGCTCACAGAAGGCTGCTGGCAGAACAAGCAGTGCAGTTCTTGTGCTGTAGTTTTGCCCACACAGTCAAGTTTGGAACAGAACCATCAAATCATGGAAACTTCTCAGTAATTTTGATCACAGTAATGAAAGTTGGACATGCCTTTGACACTGCCTCTGATAACCAAATATTGCTATGCCTTGCAAGCACCCGTCAACAATTGTTCCAAAGACCAATGTACATTATGCATTAGTTCCTGTCATCACTTCCTTGTGCTATTTTCCAAGCCAGTGGAGATTCTGTTTATCCTCTTAAAAATACCTGTTTGTGGAGACCCCAGGGCTTTCGCGTCTTTGTGCCAAGGTACACATGTCAAGTCCCATTCAGACGTTTCCTGGTTCAAACAAAGACCATTCACTGACCTTTTTCATTTGACCCGTTTGGCTATGTTTGTCCACTTCTAGGGTTTGTTGTGGGTGCAAATATGTAATAAAGAATTTGCAACCAAAATGATTGTATCGGACTGCTTTTGTTGGAATCAAAAATGAAACAAAACCTTTGGAGAAAGAATTGAAACAAATACATGCTGTTTTCATGTGAATGTTTTTGCACAAGATGTCTGTGGTGAAGGGATGCTGCGTGTGAAGTGTAATTATAGTAGTTTCGTCTGAATTCACCTCTGTCATTTGATTCAGTTTTTCCCTTTTACATTTCCTGATGTTAAATGTGGGCATGGACATACATGTACATGTATCTTACACTCAAGTTTTTGTAGATGTAGGACCGAGGTGCCACAAAATCACTTGTCTGTGTAATCTCAAGTAAGACCATCAGATACAACATTAAGATTTGTCAAGTTTGATTGTTTAGCTGTCTCCCAAAGCAAAGAGGAGGAATACGCAACTTGTTGCCTAAGCCTAGCCTTCGCTGACTCTTCAAAATCCATCAAGTTTGGAGGGTAGTGTAGGATTAGGGAGTCACAGCCCAGTATTGCTATACATGTACACAGGATTTGATGACCTTTCAAAGTTGAAGCACAGGGAACCTGGCATTGGTTTCTTGCAAGGTGAAGGATTTTGCAGGATTAAGGATTATTGCTATCAAAATATGCACAGGGGGTTAGAGCAAATGGGTCCCCATGATCTTTCAATACCTGGATAGGTCCACAAAGGTTTCAAATTGGTTTTGCATGTTGGCCCAGTTGAATAGAACGGTATATGTATGTGAGAAGTGATCTAATTGAAATAAAAAGTCCTTCAGAGGCACACTAGCAAAATACATGCAGTTGTAGTGGGGTAAGGATTTTAAAAACACATCTGTCACTGAATTTTTTGTGAAAAGGTCAAATTTTAAAAAGCTGGATGATTCTGACAAAAATTGGATAAATATTTTTACTGCCGCGCCAGAATCTCTGGAGAAATTGAGGTGGCTACCAATCCAAACCCCTCATGTTGTAGTTCTCTGACAAATGCTGATTGGGTTGGGAGGGAACAAAGCTGAAGAAAAACACGGACATTGGACCATAAATGCACAAGAGTAAGATCATGAAATAAAATGATAACTTCATACCATCAATGTTTATTGAAAAATTTAATTTTTATGGCCAAAATATTCAAGTACTTTTCAAGTGCATTTCTCCTTTAAACTTAATTTCGCCAGAAAAAGGAGTGTCTGAAGTCATCGTTTTATTTTGTGATCTTACCTTTGTGCCTTGACCGTCCAACGCACGTGTTCTTTTTCAGCTTTGTTCCTGCCTAACCAGTTCGATATTTGGCAGAGAGCTTGGTACTCAAAATGTACTTCACTGCTCCCCCCCCCATTAACGCGTCCATTTTGCTGGATGTAATTTGAAACTGTTCTGTTTTCAGGCCGCACCGCGCGCAGATAATTTTTCTACCCTTGGCTTCCTGTTGGCTTTTTGCCTGTGATACATGTGTGTTCATCCAGGAAGAGGAGAGCAAACCTGTTGATATACATGTATTCTTGGTTATGCATTACTATTTAGTGCTCAGTTATTTATGTGTGAAACTGGGACGGTCATAACCGTCATGTCACGCTGTGTGTGAATGCACTTTAGATTTATGTTTCTCATAGATGTGCTTTTTTAGTAAATGTCAAAAAAGCACTGCACTGGACATGTACATGTACATGCCTGTTTATATAATACATGTACATTCATGACATAAAATTTAATTTTGTTGGACAGATATTTCTAAGGTTCTTCTGATTTGTATGTTTTCCAACTACGCTACTCAAAACAACTTACCTTGTAATTTTTTCCAGACAATGAGTGGGGTCTAGTTCTTTCATTTGTTTGTTTATCTAGATGGTGTTCTCATTGGAATGAAAACTTTAAACCAATCAGAACAGTTGTATTGAGGTATTTTCATCAGTAAAATATCTGATATTAAAAAAGTATACACAAAATAAAATGTGGTCCTTAAGTTTTTTTGGTAGTATATTTATAAGATTGAATCCTCAGTTTACAAAGTATTATTTTCAGATATCTTTTTTGAGGGGGGGAGGGAATGGGTTGCCCTGCTTTTGACATGTGTAATAGATGTGCACTCCTACTTGTTATGTAGTTGCGGGGATGTGTGCTCGCCATTACACCGGGGACAGACAAATGTCTCCATAACGCACTCCTGATTTGCCTAACAGTAGAAAACTTCCCCATAGTGCTTTTAAGGCCTACCCACATATCCCTGGCCCTGTAACATGTACCGGTAACCAACATCACAGGTCAAATTTGATATAGCATAGTGAAAGAAATATACATGTACACTTGGCAACCTCCATCTTGTTTTGGAGTTCAGTCCAAGGGTATACGCTGTGCTCACTGTCTTGATGGAGTTAAACTTTTTTCTTTTAGGAATTGCACAGGTTGGTAGACATCACTGGCAAAAAAAAAGCAAATGCTTGCCGGATGAGTTAAATGTTTGAACTGCATATTGATGGTGTGATTGCTAGCTATTCAAATTGCAGTAAATTCTAGTATGAGCTGTTTCCAATGACATAATATAACAGGAGTCGGAAAAAAATGGAAGTATATTTTAACATGATCCTAAAATGAGTCGCTCTCACTTTGTGTTGACGTCAAGACCTCACAAGACCATCACAAGAACTTTAGTCTGTTTACAAGTCATGTGCTATTTATATGCTGACTTGTAAGCATGCGTTGTTTTGGAATGACCTTGACTTTTTAAATTTAGATTTAGCTCACTAAATGGGTTTCCTGTTTTTTTTCTTGAATGTTTGCTTTAGTGCGAAGGTCAAAGCGTGCCGACAGCGAGCGAAGCCAGAGAGCTCGCTGGGCCCGTGAGGAGATCCGGCGCTCCCGACTTAGCGGGAACTTTGAGAACCTCACCTTGGACGAGATCTATAAGCACGGCCTGGCCCCAGAGGAGAAGCCCATCATAAGGTAAGGGGGGGTTCAATTTTTTTAGATCACCTTTTCTGGCATAAAATCCAAAATGCTGTTGAAAGATTGTGACGTTTCCTCCTTTGGTTGCCTCTCAGGCCAGCCAGTGGAATGCCCCGGCCCTCTCAGCCCGTTAACAGAGAGGATGTCATCTCCTGGTACCGCGACAACCAGCGCCGAAAGCAGGCCGGAATCAGCGTGGACATCAACGGCAGCAGGCCTGCCAAATGGTTCCATGGTAGGTCAGACCTCTTCTCACCCCTTCCCTCCCCCCCCCAAAAAAAAGAACTGAGAGTGTCTGATTCATTCGTAGCTTGCTGAGGGTGCCCGCCAGTCTGAAAAAGCAGAGCTTTACACTTCAAACATTGGAACCAGAATGGCTGTTCATTATGTGTGCAATGCATCATGCAGCTATTGTGCGCCTAGTGTCCGTGTGGACTGATGCATAATCCACCAGGAGCGGCAGCCGCAAGCCGACTAGTGGCTTCCATAGGCGTATGTGTTATATTTAGCCACAGCCAGTTGATTTGGGCAGTGCTAACATAATTGTAATGGCATGCAGCAGTAATGGTAATGCGTTGCCTTAAAGTCATCGGAGAATGAATGGTTTGATTTAAACAACTGGCTTGTTACATCTTGAGGAATGCACGAGCTCGAGTTGAACTTTTGGAAAGGATTAACTTCTCAATCCATGTATCATTTCTTTCATCTGCAGAAAGTTATTTGTGGGAATTCTTTGTGTTTGAGCACTCCCCATGAAGACCAGAAATCCCACTCACAGTAACCCTGTAAGATTGCACAAAGACTATAACTGTTGGAGTTTTTAAATATTCTTACTTCCGGGGGAAGAAGCCCTGTCAATTATTAGCTGTTCTCCCTTGGGTCCCTAGGGGAAGAGACAATGTAGAAATGTTCAATTCTATAGAAGTTAAAGGAAGCTCATGGAATCAGGTAGAGACTGAAAACCCAATCCACATACCGGCTGGGTTGGGATTTGAACCTGGACCCACAGAGATGGGAGGTGAGAAACATACATGTAACTGCTCCGCCAGCCTGACTCTCTGAACTGTGGTTGCTCTTGTCGGCAGGCATCATCCCACGCGAGCGTGCCAACCAGCTCCTGGAGGAGAAGAAGCCCGGCACCTTCCTGGTCCGCGTCAGTGAGAAGGTCTGGGGCTACGTCCTGTCCTACCGCTGCCAGGAGCGGGTCAAGCACTTCCTGATTGACGCCTCCGGGGAGACCTACCAGTTCTTTGGAGCGGACCCCTCCCAGCAGCACTCCGTCCACAACAGGCTGGGTGACCTCATCACCTATCATAAGGTGAGAAAAAACTAATCTAGTCCTAGGTTCAACGTCTCTGTTGGTGATGCTGCGTTCTTGCTAAAGAGAGCTTGTGCATTCTAATCTTTAATCTTTTTGGGGGGGATCATTGTGCCCCATTTAGTTACATGCACACCACTGTTGCAACACTTTAGGCAGTAATTTTGCAGTAATAATCAGCCATATTTTAATATCTAATGTCTTTTACACACAATTGTGCATCTGATTGCTTTCGTACTCAGCACCAGTGTCAAGAACACAGAACAACAATCACGACACACAGTGCTATAAAATTGGACCTGTTTTGATTGTTGTAGATAAATTGAAATTTGACACTAACTTTGCATCTTGGTTTGTCTGCCCTGTGTTTCTGCTACGTCAAAAGTTGTCCAGCATTTCTAGTCTGGTGTGTCAATATCCAAACACAGGTCATACCGATCTCAGAACTTGGCAAGGAGATACTGAAGGAACCATGCGGACAGGAGGGTATGGTACCAGACTTCTTTGATCTCATTGAAGACATTGAACCAAGCAACGTCAAAGGAGAGTCAACGTCATTATAGGATTGAGTACCTCAAAAGCCTTCCTCTTAAAAGGATGTCAGTTTCTTTTCTTTTTTTTCATTTGATACATATGTGCTATGTAACTGACTTTTCGGTCCTGTGATGACGGCGTTAGAGTCCACCGGTATATTCAGCGATGGGTTTTGCCCTTACTCGTATATATATTCATGTTGTCTGGGGCCGCAAAATTTAGGTCTGGACCCGGCCTTGGCAAAGAAATTCAGAAGCCACTCGGCTTGGACTGGAACCCATGACCACCTTCTTTACACTAGTGTAGAGTCTTCCACATTTGGGTTTGCACCTAGACCAGGGAATCCTTTTGCCCTGAGTGTTCCTTAGCAAGATATGCTGCTTCAGTTACATACACCTTCCAGAAGCAAAGTGCCTAGGGGGGTCTATAACGATTAAGGGCAAAAGACATTTACAGCAAATCAACAAGTTCGCTCCATTGTGAACATGTTTTGCGTTTTTGTTCAGCGATATTACATCGCTAATCTGAAGCGTTTTGAACAATTTGATCCAAAGCTTCTCTTTTATATCAGCAAATTTCTTCCTATTAAGCCTTTTCCTTTCTTTTCACTTCAGTAGCTTATTTTTTGACATCTTAAGTTTTGTACAAAACATTGCATACAAGTATTTATATTTTATAAGAGACATATCCTAAGATGCACATGTACACTTGCCTTTGCTGAGGGCAGCATAAAACAGCGTGCTGAACTTCATCAGGTTGAGCCTTAAGAAACCTTTCGTTAAAGTTGTCAGTTTTTAGTAGCAACTCAGAATACGCATGATGTGCAGCGTACCTCCTTGCACAATGGACGATTTGTCTGTGTATATCTAATCAGCACAAAATGGCTAAATCTTTGTATATAAAAAGTGAAGAGAAAGTTAGATAACCTTTAAATAACAGTATATATGCAGAACACACTGAACAAATGAGAATGTAACTTGAGACACGACTATGCACTTGTCACAGTATACTGGTGTTTTCATATATGTACATTGAACAATTAGGTTTGCTACAGTACTATGGAATCACGTACTAAGGTCAATTTAATCAATAGCAGGTGAGGAACTTGTGAGTTGGAATCTGATTAGCTAGATTTAGAAACAGATTTCTCTAGAAGCACTTCTTTTGTTCCCTTATCACTTTAGATTTCTTCAAAGAAGAAAGTGTGTATGTGTTTCGAAGGAATTTTCATGTTTAATGTGAAATCACAGTGTCAAAAAAGTGTGGCGATTAATTGTGGATTTCGAACTGAAAAAAAGGGTTTTGGTTTGCAAAATGAAATTGATTGAAGTATCAACATCAGACTCATGAGAAAGTGAGCCAATGCTTCAGTTTGATTTGTTGAACCAAACGTTAATAGAAGTTACTCCCACAAAATTCCCTTTGCCAGGTTTTTTGTTTTTGGTTTTTTGTTCTTTTTTTGTCCAACAATCAGTGGATAAAGCTGAATAGCCCACCGAGTTTATAAACAAAATATTTATATAAATGTCATTTCAAGAATCACAAAATCTTATAAATTAATATTGTTTGTTTGTCCTGTTGGTTTACAGATAGAATTATTGAACATACATTTACAAATAAAAAGAATGAAATGATTTGACTTGTCTTGAGTATGGTCAGAGAAAAAAACATTTTTATGAGAAATTTCAGATTCCAATTTGTCTGTGAAAACAAAAATGCCAGTATGAGATGGTGGATTAGAGCTGTTTATCATGCTCCAAAGGACATTGTCAGTATTTGTACACATTCAGTATGTAGAACCAGGTAAATGCTGTCTGAGATAATCTGTGATTGTCTGTGATGCGTTTATTTCATTCGCTCGCTTCTTTGCCAATGGAAGGAATTTGTGTGAAGTCATATTGATTGCCACTAAACACTGCTTTAACTTCAGGTCGCAAGATCCAGTTTTATGCAGAACCCCTTAACATTTTTGGATCATTTATGATAGCCTGTGCCAGCAAACAGCCGTAATTAATTCGCCGTGTGAAATGAAATTTGAAGTGAAAGTTAAATTAAGATTCATTGCAAAAGTACTTGTTGCATGTCATTTAGGAGGGACTGTGTGTAATCTTAGCTATTGCAAAGGGTAGTTTTCCTCAGCCAATGTTTCTCTGTGAAACCTGGTGTTTTATGAAAGAACAAAGAAGACCCTATTTATGCAATTTGAACAGGAATTTTCAGCCATTGTCATGGCCATCATAAACAGAGGTGCCTTTTGTGGTAAAAATTGTTTTGCCAGTTTGTTATATTAGAGATGCAGTACTATATATTACTAAAATGAAACCATTGAATAAATAGTATTTGGTATGATAACAATATTTGTGAATAATGTAATTTTTTATCTATTGATCGAGGGTTGAGGTCCAGTTCAAAGGAATCTCCACAACAAATAAAAGTAAGTTCCAGGTTTTTTGTTCATACTTTTTAGATTAGAAGTGTTCAATATTAGAAAGTTTCTTGAGTTCAAATATCTCCTCTTTGATTTTAGTGATACGAGAGGTCCTTCAGACTTTGCCAAGTACCTTGTTGTAAACACAGGAACATTGAATTATCCGGAGTGAAAACAACAAAGAACAAAGGATTGGGAACTAAACATTTCCTTCTTGTAAGCAGAATTTTGTATCAACAGGGCTATCATTACCGCGGGTTTAACTGTACTTACTTTGGGTTGCTCTCAAGATAAGTTGAACGGTGGAGCCTTCCAATATTTTGTAAATTTATTAACCAGGCTGCAGGTAGAAAATAAAACTTGGGATGCTTTTCGGGGAGAGAAAAAAAATTATGGAGAGGGCAATCAATTTTGGCCGTAAGAGTGACATCTTCCCTTATTACTTGGACTGCTTGATTTGGTTTAAGTTGGGGTTGCGTGTCTGTTGATTCTCACTTTTTCAGGAAGGATTTCCCCCCATCAACAAATAACACAATTTCTGACAAGGACAGATCCAGCTCCTAATTGTTTCTTGGGGGGGTGTTGGGGAGCCACAAAATTTGGAAATTTTTTTAGTACCTTTAATATCCCGAGAGGCAAGGCAACATTTTGGGCTTTTTGCACGTTTGGGGCAGAACAGGAAGAAAAAATTTGCCTTCCATTACTAAAACAAAGGAAGGCTCCTTTCCTCTCTCTCCCACTGATGATCCACCCTTGGTAGACAAGATTTCCTGAAGTTCTGCAGTCTAAGCCGTACATCCAGACACTTCACATCAATGCACTTCTTGAAACTGACCACACTGAGTAAAACCACTTGAAACAAAACTGAAATAAAGTGAATGAGTCCATTATATAATTTATTTTCATTCTGCCAAAAAAAGTACATAAACTGAATACTTATTAAGAACAACAGATTGCAGTAGTTAATCTACATAAAGGGGGCCAGTGTTGTACACTCTTTCAAGCAAGACAATTTTTTTGCGTGCAAACTGAAAACAAGGGAGAGATGCACACCAAGTGTGAACAGTTTGCCTCATATTGGAGTGACTTTTGTGTTTGGATAACACAACTGATTTTGAAACAACAGATTTGTCAAATTAATTTTGATGCAATTCTGCCTTGCCTTTGAGCAAACTTAATCAGCATCGGGTCTCTCAAAGGACATCACTTCCTACAGACTGTCACATGCATCGGTGTTTGGACGTCAAATTTTCAAGCATGCATGTACAGAACAACAGCACACTGCACGCCCATACACCTGATGGTGTTGGATAAAAGATGGTACTGTATGAGAAAAATCTACTGTACGTGACTTCTGGTGCGAGGGTGGGAAATAAATAGGACTTTGGACCAACCGTGGCTTGTGAGCAACCCCCTTGGTCATGTCCCCTGAAAACTTATGTGTAATTACATTACATGAACCAATGTGTTCGTGCAGCAGTCCACTTTCCTATAAACCATTCACAGACTAGACACTATAAAACAAACAAGTAGTCATGCTTAATCATGAACAAAGATACAGCAAGGTCGGCAAAACCCTTGGAATGATTTGAGAAATTGTTCAATCGTTTCTTTTTTCAGAACCACTATCCCTTTTTGACATAGAATACAACTACTAACCGCCCGTCTCCCTTAGGAAAAGCGGCAAAAAAGGAAAAAGACTACACCAGAAATGAAACAGAAGACCAAGTGGAATAACAAGCTCGGCATTTCAGGATACAGTTTTTAAAAATGAGATAAAAAAAATTGCAGTTGCGTGCTAACAATTGCATGGTGTTTTTCTCGGAAAGATTTCAGTTTCACTGTTATCCACTTTTGTTCTTCAAGGTAGTTTCAGTAGTACGCATTTTTGAGAAACTAATATATTGTATTTTAAGTTCTGTTTTGTAGCTCCAGCATGCAGGATATAATTTGCTTGGATTCGAATTTGTGAATGTGATAGTTCCAAAAGGTAACCACTTCCTGCCAGGTGGAATTTGCATATGCGGGATGAGTTTCCGGGTGCTTTTCAAGATTCTTAAAAAATGCACAACTTCATTTACTGGAGGCTTACACCCACACGAATGACTATCTGGTGGCTACTCTAATCTGACAGGCAACCTCTATTGACGCCCGGGTATTACAGCATGCCGCCCAGTAAAAAGTGCCCAAAATTGTGCGAGGTTATGTTTACAATTTCCTGTTTTCCTGAAATTGGCCCGGTGTGTAGCTGAATGGCAGTGGTGTCTTTTCAAATGCGGCCAGATTAGCTTGCAGTGGTACTGTATCGCTCATTGCTGGTTAACTGGAGTACTTTTGTCCCCGCCGATAATCCACGGGCGCCAGTGCTGCAAACAATGGTATGCTGTTTCAAAACAATGACGGATTACCTCCACTAATGCCAGCACTCCCGTGCTGAAAAATGTTGGCAATTCCCAGCAGCTCGGTCTTTTGTTCCAAGTATGATCTTTTGTTACAAGGCCAAGCTCCACTGTCAGATTTCAGGCACCCTGGCTATGCATTTAAACCCAAGGTGTCCGGTATCGGGAACCCCGGCACCGAGTGGTTAAGAGAAACAATTTCTATTTGTTCAAAAGCTTCTCAAAACATATTAAAGAATGAATCATTCTTTGGGTGAGATTAAAGTTCGGGAGCTGATAAACTCAGCCACAAAGCAACCCTGGAGCTCTCTGAGACACTGACAATAACTGGCAATACGATAAAGTTGCAACACCAAAACTAAAAAATAAATAGCGCATTACATGTGCCTGAAACTGCAGTCAAAATTTACAAGCCACACACACAAAAAAAACGGAACATAAAGCAATGCTGGGGGTTAGATATGCCCATTAAAAGAACAGTAAACTCAGTTGAATACAAAAAAAAAGTGCCTATATATGCAACTTCTGTTTTTTACAATGTCTATGTACAACAAACAACCTGATAAAACCATGTGGCTTCTTTCATATCGTAGTCATATTTCACAGCACCGGCAAACTTCAAAGTTCATTAGTGGAATTAAGCCATGTGAAACAGATTTAGTATGAGCTTATATTTGCAGTTGGGTTATAGTGTAGTATGGCGCCCTTTTGTGTCCAGACACAAAGTGGGTGGCTACATGTCCTTAGTACTATGAAATATAACTCTAGATTAGAAGACTATACACTATACAGTCTGGACTTGTCATTACATTTTACAGCTGTGCGATGCCTGTGTGAAAATTATCTCCATTTCGTCAGTGTTAAATGTGTACTGACCAAAAAAAAAAATCATCTCCCACACAAACTCTCAGCAAGAGACGGACTACTTCGCGAGTTGTTCAACCTCTGCTGTTTCCACACAGAAAAGTTTGACTGAGGCATAGACAAGTGTTCTCTCTCACTAGGACACCTTAGCTCCCAGATGATAGACGCTCAAGTCTCTCTTTTCATGCTGGAGAGCCGACACTATCACGACTTGGCCAGGATGTTTTCATTATGACAAGAAATAAGGGGAACCTGGCTCAAAAGTCGGGTCTATTCTAGCAGCGGCTTTCCTTGCTCGGAGTGCTCTAAATTGTGATAAACTGGCCTGCTCAGGGCCACAAGTGCCATGATTCCCTGGCTGCATTTGGTCTCACCTCTTGAACACTCCCACTACTAAGAAGCCTTAAAAGGAGGGGGAAGTTAAACACATTAAACCTCAGTAGTTCTTCTCCATCAAGTGCGCTCTCACGCCCTTGGAAAGTCCGTCGACAATTGCAGCATTAGCACTCTGAAGTATGGCGTCCAGTTTCCGCTTAACGCCAGAACCAAATTCCTGAAACTACAGTGCAGAGTTTTAATGAGGTCCACGAGAACAAGACGCCTGTGAGGATTGGATCCTGTGCTATACGGCCGGCAGGTTGTGCTCCCGGAAGTCATCAGAGGAGGAGGTTTGGTTGAGGTGAGAGCTGTTGGCGCCTGAGTGGCTGGGGTCGTTGTGGTGACCAATGTGGGGCATAGGGGTGTGCTGGCTTTTCTTCAGCTTGGGTTTCTTGTCCAATTTCTTGCTGGAGTCACCTATTATCACAGAAATAAACAAACACACGACGGGTTTACCACAATCCATCTTGATCTGGAAATTTTGTCCAGAAAAATCTTAGTTTCTCATCTCCACCTACTTCTTTCTTCTGTGACAGGCTTTTTGTTGTATATTTTTGTTAACTTTGCTGTGAATTTTGACCTTTTTTTTACAAGATATTTAGCGATATTAAAGTGGAACTTAAAAATTGGTCAAATACGGTGAAAACTCCAATGGACACAAAGCATCAGCAAATATGTTATGAAAATTATCTATCCTCGTTAAAAAAATCTGCTGCCTTCAAGAAAAAGAAGGGGCACCTTTTTCCTTTATTCAGAAAATGAACAAAAACTGCTTTTTAACTTCATAACAGTTACATTGTTTCAACTACAGTTCTTAAATTTCTATCAAGAACTACGCTAACAGTGATTAAACTTGCACGGGTGAGCCTGATGTCAATCAATGAAACGAGTTCGTCAGTGGCTGACCTTCGACTCCGGCCAAGTTGGGCAGGTGAGTGACCTCCCGCTCTAGTCGAGGTGAGGAGGCCCCCTTGGACTTGCGCTGGCTGGCCGTCAGGACGTCAAAGGGCAGCGTGCGCTCGTGCAGTGTGGTCTTCTCCGACTGGACTGGGGTGGGCATGCCGCTGCTGTGGTGGGCTGGCGGGGGCTGGGCCGGCTTCTTGTAGTAGGTGTTCGTGGTGGTCTTTTTGACCTTGTCTGAGGCCCTGTGAGAGGGGGTAACGGATTAGCAAAATTAGCGCAACCAAAATTCAACTCATCCACTTATGAATTCCAAAGACAAAGAAAGGAATTGGCTGGAGGAGGATTTGAACCTTTGACCTCCAGAACACTTTATCGGCACCCTGCCAACTGGGTAAGTCATTGGAATATTTTCTTCAGGCCAAGGCAGTGTGGATGTAGAGTATACATCGGACAGTCGCCGAAATTATCACAAACAATTTGAGACATTCTGGGCAGAGACTGAAGCGAGGATATGTTGTGGGTGTTGGGAAAGCGAAGGAAGTTCTTCAAATACTGTTGGTGGCATACGGATGTGACATTCCATTAAGTCACATCTACGTAAAGGTTTCATCTATCAACACAAAACCCACGACTTATTAACATGAAAATCCTAGTCCCTTTTCCTCTGATGAACATCTCAGATTGCCAGAATGCCTTGCATATACATTGTACCGTCATCTTTTTTCTCTCTCTGCAATGCAGCAAGTCTCTAGCCTTTCAGGCATTATCCCTCCTATGCTGAAGTCACGTTTTGGGTCACTCGATAAAACCTCAAAGAAGCACAGCTGTGTTGTGTTGTGCACTGCACCAACTGTCCCTCACAGGAATATCAGATTGCACTTTTCTGCTGCCCAACAACTGTGCCTCACTGTTTCATGAGCATCACTGTGCAGTAAACCAAATGCAGTGATGAGGACTGCACAAAAGACCCTGGGTCATTTTGTGCTGGCAACCTACTGTGTACACACTGAACCTGTGCATGTTTGGGCTCCATATAGAAAACACATGCAAGAGAGTGACTGTGGGCACTTGTGCATATTTGTGCTGTAAAACCAAAGGAGGGTTAAAGACTGATGGTCATACCAATCGCTCTTGAATAACATACTCGCTGTAACCAGAAAGAAAATTACTGGTTGCAGATGTGCCATGGATTAATCTGTAATGCAACAACTTGTTTTGACACTTTAACAAACAGATCCACAAATCCAAATCCTCCCAACATCTTGGGGATTCTGAAGGGTTACAGGAGAGACGATTGCCAAGTGAACCTACCTGAGCGGGGGCGGTCCACTCGTACTGTTTGACGTATGGCTCCCCTTGGATCCGCCAATTGTCCCGACAGTTATCGTGCTCATGGGGGCCGGGGTGCCCGCACCCCCCTGCGACTGCATTGGAGGATTCGAGGCGCCATTGTGGCTGGCTGCCATGGTGGACGGAAGCATTTTGCTAGTGGGGGTGAGGGGAGGGATGGGAGAGCCCGAACCCGTCTTGCTGGAGGTCTTCTTGTGAGACTCTGACACATCCGAAAACTGTACACAAAAGAAAAGCAAAACGTCAAAGAAATAAATTTACTCCTTCTGGTACATTCTTGTCAGTAATAATTTGTTTGAAGCTTGTTATACATTACAATTTGTTGATTTAGCAATAAACTTATCACTAATACTTATCCTAAGCTGATTTACATTCTTACCATGAAGTGAGATACAGAAGTAAAGCAATATGAGGTACATTTTTTCGGGGGGGGAGGTCTTTTCCATCAAGGACAGAAGTTTGCTATTGCTTCATATACTTAATTTCACTTTTTCATGCGTACAGCTTTATCACTATTTTCTTTCACGACATCAGCCCTGCAAGTACCGTTGTGTTCATTTCAACAAGTAGATCAAAGTAATTCTGATCTGTTTCTACGAATTCAGGTACTGCACTTTGATCATTTTTTAACAGGGGAAATAGTGCCCCGTAGGTGTGGAAATTATTCTCAGTACCATTATTTTTACTCACTTTCCGGCTGCCTTCAGATGACACCTTGGCGTGTTTGTCACCGATGTCTGGGGGAGTGGACGGCGTCTTGTGCCTGTCCGCGTCCGAGTGCCTCTTTTTGTATTTCTCTCTCTCTCGCTCCTTGTCCGAGTGACTGTGGCTTTGGTCCTGAAAATGCAGCGTATATCAGAAGCAAGCTATAAACTTCACGGACTTTGGGGGAACTCTCCAATAACAGTATTTTTATAATTGAACATTTCAGAGGTGAAAAGCAATAAAATAAAACAAAGGAAAAAAGTCAGCAATATCAATGCAAACTTCATAATCGTATTTCAAAGTGTTACTACTGAACTTAAAGACAGTTGAATTCATATCCCCAAAAGAAAGGCTAGTTTTTCCTCTTTTTTAATCAATATTTTGTATAATTGGGTCTATTTCTTCTTTTGTGAAAGTTTCTAAGGAAGGCCTCGAATGCCATGTCGAATATTCGACTGCTAAAAATCGACTTGATCTTTTGGAAGGAAATATTCCAGGGAAACCCTCTCACCTTTTTGCTCTTTTTGCTCCTCTTTTTCTCCTCCCCGCCTCCCTCCTTCTCCTTCTCCTCGCCGCTGGGCCGCAGCAGCGGGTTGCAGTCAAACTCCTTGGCGATCTTGGCCCGCAACTCCGAGGGGAACTTCTCGTCGAAGCCGTCCTTCTTGAAGAAGTCGTGGCGCAGGAGCTGGGAGCAGGTGGGCCTCTCGTCCGGGTCCAGGTGGAGACAGCTCTGTTGGGGTGCCGGGGGGGGGAGGGGGGAGAAGGTAGGTTACAACGGATGATATCAGTGCTTTTTCAAGGTCAGGGTGATGTAATGGTGTGTTACCCAGCTTGAAATGCAACTTCTTCATTAACACAATACCTTCAACAATGCATGCAGTTTTAGGTCTTAGTGATGCAGTAATATGTCAATGCAGACACAGTGTTTCACCGATAGCTTGTGAGAAAAATTCACACGATTGCTCGAGTGAGAATCGAACCTATGACGACCTGCTCACAAGTACGGATATTTTGGCATTGCAACTCTAAGCTTGCCAGAACAAAACCCGAAGCGAGACCCAACATCGCAAATCTACACTCCACTTGAAAATTCTATTAAAAAGTTCAAGTCATGTTAGTGAATACAATTCTTGGGCATTCCCCAAAGTTCTCATTTCTATGGACACAGGCTTGCAAAATCTCGCAGTCACCTTTGTTGATAATTTGACTCTGTGCTTCGATTCTCAGACTTTAATTACAAAGTACACAGATACTGGAGAGGGTCCTGATGGACTGACCTTCATGACTGTGATGGAGAGTGCCGTCAGACTCGGGAATCTCTTTTCCAGGGGCTCCACGTTCCTCACCTCAGGCAGACGCATCCCCACAAACAGAGGGTTCTTCATAAACACCTCCTTGTGCCTTTGGATCAAGTTGCCTGTGGGAGAACATTCCAATTAACTTATTGCATGGTAATCAATATAATAGTTATATATAATTACAGTTAGCAAAATGATTTTTACACGAGCCTGGAATCTCATCCTGGACACTTGGGTTGTGATAAATTTCGTCACAAGTTTCACAGCTGTCAGTCCGCTCACAAGTCACATCATGAGTCCAGTCAACAGAAACTGGGCAAACAATGACCAAGGTACTTAGTACCTGTATGCCTTTGTCACAGCCCATCTGAATAACTTGTGACTGGGTTTAAGACTGGATGACAAATGCCAGACTCGTGAGGATGTGTTTAGCAAGCAAAGATCACCAGCGGACAAGTATGACGATCAATACAACTTACAAGGCATGGACATGGTATGCTGGTTGTCAGTGTTTGAAGTGGCAACTGGCGTGAGAATTCACGTAAGAACAAGACGGAGCTTTTTGTATTACCAATCAAAGGCCTTCCTCAAGGTTACAAACCATGTGCGCAATTTCATTCACGTATATGTACATGTATGTCTAGCACAGAAACAAGCACTGCTTCATTTCGCGAATCTGTAACAGGTTCATTCTCTTGGGTGTCGGGCACACAAAGTGGCACGGAGTTCATCGCCATGGGCAAGTAATTGATCGCCGGTGATCTGAGGTGGTGCTTCTGAATGCAACGGACACATGAAACTCACCAAAACATTTGATGATGTGGTAGAGCTGGTCTATGTCGCTATCGCCTGGGAACAACGGCTCACCTGTACACATTTCAGCTTGTAAACAACCTAACGCCCAGATATCTACAGCTCTGTGCGGGGAGCCAATCAAATTAAGAGACAAGTGAGCGCTGGCATACACAATGATTAAAACCCACAACAATAAAACTCATACACATATTAAATGCTCAAAAAAGCTTTTCAAATTTCATCATCGAAGGGGAACAGTTTGAGTACAGTACATGTAATTGTTCACAAGATGCATACATGTACCAAATCATGACTGCATATATCCTAAAACCAGGTTTCTTTCAAAGTGTTGCCCAACTAAGCAAGTATCAAGCAAAAGGAAAGACGTGTTGAGCAAACAAATTCACACTTAACGAATACAATGTCAAATATTGGGTTCCTAGGAAGTGGTTGACATTGGAGAATCCCGTCGGCTTCCTTGTAAAAATGTGAAGGGAGTTAAGTTGAGCTGATTTCTTGTAAAAAGTAGTCATGCAAAATTGCCCAAAGCTCCACGAAATAACACCAAGGCCACTCACTGTATCTTGCCGAGTGTTTAGTGGTCATCAGAAATCCCTGAAATTCAATTCAGTTGTCATCGAACTTACTTTCCATACTTGGTGTCCCCAACTAAGAGCTCTGGTGCCCTGTACCACCTTGTGGCCACGTAGTCTGTGTAGATCTCCCCTGGCCCCGCTATCGTCCGGGCAAAGCCAAAATCGCACAGCTTGACAATGCCCGACTTGGAAACTAAGATGTTCTCTGGTTTGATGTCTCTGTGAATTATCTGTGACAAGCGACAGTACAGGGTCGATTCTACTAATGTGATGACTGGAAAAGTAAATTTACATGTACAATCTGACTTTGATGATTGCAGTATTAAAACTAGTAAACCTAGCTACATTATATTCTGTGAATAATCTTCAACAGAATGTAATTGAAAGACAAAAATCTGGAGAAAGAAGTACACAGTTCTGTCATGATAGACTCCCACAGGTACATGTATATACATGTACATCCCTAAACTGTTGAGTAGGGCTTTAGTGTTCTATGACGCCAATGTGACAATTTTGTTGCAAAACTATTTATAACTAAAGGCAATGAAAGCTGTGGAATTCAAACTGTTTATGAGGATATTGGCAACATTCTCCAGATAAGAGCATGCAATTTTTCAGCCTCGTGTTGGAATACAGTAGATGGCCACATATTGCAAGACTTTCACAGGGAAACCCTATTCTCCCTTTTAACTGCAATATGACTTGCGTTAACAATGGAACTGGGTTAGCACCACGGATAACAAGACTTACGTTGTGATTGTGGCAGAAGTCGATGCCCTTTAAGACTTGCCACATGCAGCGCCGTACCACGTTCTCGTCCAGACCGTTGGGGTATCGCTCCAACTCGTCCAGTATGGTGTGATCCACAAACTCAAAGACCAGGTAGAGGCGCTTCTTGCGTCGGAAGACCTCGATTAAGTTGACCAGATTCTCGTGCCTCAGTTGCTGCAGGTTGTCCAAAAAAAAAAGAAAAGATAAATAGATTGATCAGATTTGGACAAATTCTCTTAATTAAATTAGGAAGTTCAGGTACAATGTAGGGTGTACAAGAACATGTACCTGACCTTGTATGCATATGCATCAGTGAAAAAGTCACTCTTCTGGGCAAAATCAATAATGATTACCGGACTTACAGTGCATAACTGAATACATGTATGTGGCCTTGAGCAAATTCTGATTAAGTACATACGAATCAAATCAGTGTTGCTGTTTTTTTACCTCGAAGTCAGTATACTGTTTCCACTACTGACTGCATGATACATGTAGCTGTTAATCAATGAATATATATGTGTACAAAACTTTTACATGTACATGTCTGCCTAGATGATAGTTCAAGTCTTATTAACCACGTAAAAAAAAAAATTTAAAAATAAAAAAAAACGGAAATCATTCACTTGATTTGAAGTCTGCAGTTTGGTAGAAACAGAAGTTAAATCCTTCAATCCTTGACTCTGCATGAATCCAGTACACATGGTACATTCTTATCAGTTTACTGATAAGTCCAACATAATTGCTTATCGTGTACCATACTTGTAGCTCTGTGCCATAGGAACAAAAACCCAGCAACGAGAAAGAGGCCAGTTCAAAGAAGTTCAGCAGATTTATCGATACATAGCCGCCAAACATGCGTGCATGTACATACATGTACAGTGAAGTGCACATTTGGGAGACCAGACTGTGATAAAATTCTTTGATCTCCAGGTTTGTCACGAGAGGGGAACACTTCGTCTGAGTACACTGTACAACATGTATGCTTTCACATTCAACCTATGACGAGAAGACGTTGTATTCATGAGGAAAGTACAATAGTGTGTGAAGTGCAACATAGTATTTATAATGCTCAGTTGTGTACATTGTTCAATAGCACACATCCCTCTCAAAGTAACGCACGTGACTTGAGTGGGCCATAAATTCTGGGAGCACTGCACTTCTGGAATTTAAATCATCGATCCCAAGTTAATTTTTAATGCAATAACATTAAAAGCAAGATCAGCCGACATTAAGCCCAATTTGCTCCTTTTATAAACAAGTTATTTCCTCCCCTCTAGACTGGACGACATTCATAAATCTTTGGAGAGGATCCACATTAAGTGCACTTGTGGTTGGTAGTCACCTAACTTGTTTTGGAGATCATGGCCAAATATTGGTAGTCACCCATTTTTTTGGACAATTTGAATTTTTTTTTTCCATTTCGTCTGCTAGTATCCATTAATTATCGTTTGATACAATCACAACTTCAATTTGCAATCTTATCAAGTCTGTGTGATC
Organism: Acanthaster planci; assembly: GCF_001949145.1. Next base: position 1,004,798 of record NW_019091391.1, on the reverse strand, counting down.
CCAGTGAAATAAGCCAAACTCAGAACTTTAAAGTTTAACTTCTCAAGGGGAGGTCAGCCACTTTCTTTTTTTAAAATAAATTCCTGAGAGCATTACATGTACTCAAGTTACACACAACCTACTGTACTTATACATGAAGAAAGACAAATTCAATAATTTTGAAAACGGCATGGCGTCCTCCTAAGTTGATGGGTAAATGACAAATTTCACCATGGGAAGAGTTTTCCCAGATCATATCACAACAGGCAATACATGTCAATTTTATGTACAAAAATTGGATTAATCATCCCTTCAAAGTGGAAATTCTATTTCTTTAACTAGCTGAACTGCAGTACATGTGCAGGTACAAAATGTGAACATAAACATGTATGTACTTTGCCTTTGCCCGGTAAGAGAAAAGGAACAAAACCGATATATTTTCATTTTCATGCATACTACAACATTCTTGCTTGTATAGGAGGAGACCTTGACCATTCGATCAACCTCAGCAGTTAAATTCCCAGTGCCCGGTGCATAAAGCTATGTGTACATGCAGTTCAAAGAGTTTGGATTTATATAAACACTACACAGTCTAGCACACGCCGCTTGTTATAAAATCAAGACTGGCTTGGAGGAGTAGAGTTGAGATTCAAGTAACCAACCCCAGTGATCATGTACAGATTGTGCCAACGCCACGTTTGAAATTATACCACACTCGTGTGTCCATCTGCATACCAGTAATCGGGACTGATTCGGCAATCTTCAACCGCAAATGAGATGTTAAAATGGCTTGACAAAAATATACTAAAGCAGAACACACCTCCGTTTGCACATGAATTAAGGATGTACATGTACACATAACCTCCAGCAAACGGGCAGAAATGTATTCACCTCCTACGTATCAGCTTTGTACAAGCTCATGTCTCAAGAGGACGCTGACTGCCATGTACATGTACATTATAACCTGAAGTAACTGGACAAAAAGGCACTCATCCCCATGACTCCCATCTTAACATGCTTAATGTGTATGTATTGGTGGGTAGGCCTTCACTGCGTTCTTTTGTTAAGGAAATTTGAACCGAGTTGCGGGGGCATTTCTGAGTCCCCAACACGTTTTCGGTCCCCACAAAATACACGTAGGTGAAATATCCAGCGTACGGTATGTCCCTACAACTACAGTGCGGGAGCACGGTGCACAAACACTGTACACATGAAGATCAGTGGGACATTACAAAGCAAAGACATTCATAGCAAGAGATTGGGAAGGGGTAGGAATCGGCATATATGTATTCGTAAGAAAATCTGGCCTGTCTCAATTCCATGGGCAAAATGCGCAATTTGCCAAATGTGCATTACGCGTAGCAAGCATGCATGGACATTTCAGATGGTCTCCCTATGATCAGACAAAGCAGACAAGGGGGATACTCTGGACTTCTGCAGAATGATTCCTTCAAAAGCTACAAGTACATGTACCGGTACATGCAGTGACCCATGTACATGTAAAGTAGGTTCATCCCCTGTGTTCATTAAATGGATAAAAGAAAGTCACCGAGCCCCACTCAATAAAGTTGCAGTGCTTAAATGTATCAAATTTTGAAAAACCAAATCTTGGATGTTGACGGTTTGTGGTAGCTGCAGTAGGGTTAATGAATGTATACAGGATCGGAAAATGTAATCATGACCATTTCCTTTTTTTATTTCCACAGTCTGAGCACAAATAGCAGGTTTCCATTACCATGATTAGAACACTCCCTGTAAAAATGTACATGTACGTACATGTATCTGACTTGAAAACAAGGTGTTGACACACACCTAAAACCTGACCGCAAGTCCAACTCTCATTAATCAAATTTCGTTCCTGAAAGGACCCCACATCAAACTTGCCTGCCATTTCCGTATGAGGCCAAAGTTTACGCCTAATCTCAGATGCATCGCCTGGCGCACAGAACCTCTCACCTGCCTACAAAAACACCCACTACATGTACATGTATGTAAATGCCGCCGGATATTAATTAGCCCTAATTATACCCCTGGTACACAACACTTATCTATTCAGGTCTGACCTTTGACCTCTTTCGTCCACTCAAGATGGGAAGAGAATGCGTGTAAATCACAGCAAGTCTGATAAAGTAACTCTGTGACATCTACAACTCAAACAAATTGCAATGTTATACAAGTTCATTTCAAAATTCACTTGCTTTCACAAATTTCAACTGGCTGGAATATGCAAGTGTGTCTTTACAACCAAATACATGTATCTTCCCTTGGCCATTTTTTTAAATTTGCAATGAACCTATGTCGCCTTCAACTCTTCACCTTTTGAACAAAGACAAACACAAACCATATTTCAAATTTTGTTACTCTGTCCATGAACATGTACATGTACCAATCGCAATATTTAGCCAATGAGCCAGTACATGTTTTTCAAAAAGCCACAGAAACAAAGCCACACATGACTCCCAAAAGGACAGACTATCATGCGTGTGCGTGTTGCTACGGGTATTCCCGAGTAGACTCATACTGAGCATGTGCTGTTGGAATACCAAACTGGCTCATTTACATCTAAGTACATGTACGTGCCGGTTCCATCCGCTGAAATGTTGCTTTGTGAGAATGCATCGTACATGTACACTGGTGTGCAGCTGGGAGCTTACAGACCGTACACGTATGTCATAAAATGCAAAAGTAGGATATGTGATATGTGCGTTGCCGTCACATTAAACCTTGCTCTGCAGTACCCTTTAAACAAACACTCAAACAACTTGACTTGGGTAACCATCGGTATTTGGATTTCTTTTCAAAACCTTGGCTGCAAGTGCACAGATACAGGTAAATGTCAATTCAGAAGTTCCTTGTGTTTGTACAGGAACAGGCATTGTGCATGCACGGGACACCCGAACAATCATCTTATCATGATTTCAATCAGGTTACTAGTAAGCAGTAAAGGAAGTGATAGTGCCATGTCTTCATGCATCTTGTAATGTTCACCTGACTGTATCTTAATAACGTCCAATACACGCCTCCTTGCAACACTGCATCTTGGCAGGATCAATTACTACCTGCATGTTCACCCCCCCTTCATCGGATGTCCTAACGAATTCTGCATTAATTATCATCCACAATAACACATTTTAATGCTAATCTACCTGAATGTACCGTAGACGTTTCTAGGGCATACTGACATGGCACGTTCAACCTTTCTTTCATGTCTATTTTTAAAGAACATACACAAATTTTCAATGTTATTTAGGATTTTTCCCTTGTGGAGCTGAACACTTTGTGACGAAGCATTGAAAGTGGTCTTTTTTTGTCCCTCTGTAGCAACAGAGGGATTAGGGAGTGTGGGAACAGCACTAAAAATATCCTGCAGTGATCTAAACTTGTCTTTTGATGGCCACTTCACTCAACTTCGTGTTTGTCGGAGGTACATGTACAACTCCCGAGGGAATATCGTCATTCCCAGGTCCAGCAATTGTCAACGTGTGGCATGTCCATTTTTGCAGTGCGAGGGGAGGGAAAAAAGCACCACTTGTACTCTGAGCGGAGCACAAGTGGCAGGCTCACAGTCACAGGTTCGACCGTTTGCACCAGGGAGAAACTTCAGATCTCCCGGGGCATACATCGAGCCTGTGCCACTCCCACAACCGAATATAAACCCCTTGTTTTCGAGGGCTAATGACTCCGGGCCTGGGCAATCAGCGATCAGTTGTCAGGGCCGGATGAAGTGCTGTGTAGATTTACCGAGTGATTCTAGAGGGGGAGAGCACACAGCATTGTCATGCTAATCTACTTAATTGCTGTAGAAATGAAACAAATGAATCGCTCACTGGATAATGTATTTGCTGCCGACAGGTGCACAAGCCAAATGGACAGTGCAGATATTACCGGTACACATTTTGTCAATACATGTGCCAGTATGAGTAGTTGATAACCTCGGTTCAGTGATCACGGTTCACCACCGTTTTACACCAAAGTGATTCCAATGTACACGTACAGTTATCACATTTATGCCAATTAATCTTGGATGTGATAATTCTTCATTTTGATTTCATTTTGAATTCAGGGTTCTACTGATTTTTTTTTTTTTTACAACTGATGCAATATTCATTCATTTGTAGTACAAGTTAGATTTTGACAGAAGTTTGACATAATGCATACTTGAATGATAAACTTCATCTTTCAAACGCCACAGAAATGAATACTGATGTTTCACTTACTTTTCAAAGAAACTACAGAACTTAGAGAGCTCAAATCAGTGTTTTTTTCCTGCTTTTCAAGAAAATTTTAAAATGATCAATCTAAACTTTTTCTAGCGAGTTGAGTCATAAACAAGGTGCAAATAAAATCAATTACATGTTACACGTGGGGTACTTCAAAAGAAATAAAAACCTGAATGTCCCACTCCATCGTTCCATTTTCCAATTACCGCTGGCAAACAAATGGTTAGGCCGACAGCACAAGGCAGTCGAGGCCCCGCAGGCCAGACAGGATTCCGAGGGGAAAGCGATATACATTTGTAATCCGATTCTGCGGGCTGCACTTGTGTGAACTGAGAGCGTGCAATGTGAGTGTCCAAACTGGCTGGGAAAAAAGCCGACACCGATATACCTGTGTCTGCAATGGATGATTGGAAACGAAGCATGCACAACTTTGGTAGAGCAACTTCAATTATAATTGTCATCTATTCGTGCATGAAATGCAGGTGACAACGTTTACAATGGAACGTCTTTTCTATACATTTACACGTACCTTGACACGTGACTACACATCATCATTAGTACTGACAAATGTTTTTCTTCTGTCCTTATGTTTTCACAAAGTGAAAGCACCACATGTACATGTACATGTACGGTGTACATTTACTTAGCTATAATAGGAGGAATTTTGTCAATGGCTGGTGTTCCCATCTACAAGAATGGCTGGAAGAGCACCAGCATCGCTCCCTTTCTAACGTACACTGATGTACATGTACTTGTAGAAGCCAAGGCCACATGTATACATGTACCTGTTACACTGAATGATTACATTACGGGTGCTATGACAATGGAAATGAGCCTGTCTTATTGCCTTTTGGGCTATCCATTATCCAACATAAAATATATTGCCTTTTACCTATTTTGGTTTTGTTTGTTCATTTTTTTTGTTCTTCTATGAGTAGGTTTGGTCACTGTTTGTTGATTCCAACTGAAGAAATAGGCCTGAACACAATAAATTAAGATAAGCACAGCTTTAGAATTTTCATTTTTTTATACAGCTCAAACTTTGGAGTCTTGTTGATTATCAGAAAAAAAAATTGCCTACACGTATTCTGATCAGTCCCCTTATATCCTCACTATTAACCTGAAGTTCTAACTCAAATCCATCACACTTTTGTCCTCTTGTTAAAACAATGCTGAACAAGTGCTTTACTGTACCAGTGCCATAGAGTGATAACGACCCATCACTTATTTCTGTTTATTTCTCCCAGATTGTTTCCGGCAATGCCAAGTGAAGTAAGAAGGCGGCAATAAAGCATTCCTCCGCCAAGTGAATGCAAAATAACAACAGCCAATCACTAGTTGAGAACAATATTTCAGGCCCAGTAACCATGGTAACATGCAAGCTGCTCCTCTGACTGATTGCATGCCACAGATTTATGGCAGTAATGAGAAACTCTTCCAATCAGCCTGAATGCTGCAGGATTTTACAACTCCTTGTGCAACCAGTGAATGACTGGAGCTCAAGTTCCAGATCCCGGCTTTCAATCCTTTGATGGATACCTCTTTCCCTGATTACGACAGCTTGTTACTGAAGCAATTTTACAAATTCCATAGACACGATTCCCAAGCCCACTTTACAGGGTATTAAATTCACTGCTAGCATCAACATCTCTCACTATCACGACGCAAAGCTGCACGTATGAGCAGTGTGACTGCGCAATCTCTCAGAAGACAATATCAAATCTTGAACAAGAAAGTTCTGAGCTATGTACATGCGTATTATGATTACCTACAGGTAGTGCCTTGGCTCCTCCGACACCAGAGAGTTCCACTGACAACTCAAATTCAAATTTCTCATGAACTACAAGTGCTGCTACAAGTCAACTGTTGTCCTAAAGTTTCTTTTGAGTCAGTACCCTCATACATATTGTCATAGAATGGTACCGTACCTCTGTACAACTCTGAATGCACCTCGGCAACTCCATGGTAACCGAATGCCATTTTCTATACATTTTCTATACATCAAAAGAAGTGCTATTTGAATACTTCAACTAGTAAAGTACCCGGTGTAGCAGAAACACCTCTAATTTTAAGGACCACCAAAATGAATAAAATTGTGTTGTTTCATTATGAGCCTCATTTAACATTCATAACTTGCAATGTGTGTATTTTGGAAACAATTTGAAATGGACCATAAAACTGCTGCTAGATATGCATGTGTAAGTGCATGTAAATGTATGTATGTACATGTACATCAGGGATCCTTATTCTATCTTTGCTAGGAGCAGAAAGTCCTGAGTTTGAGTCTCACCTGGGTACGCTTGTGGTTTTTTTAACGAGCTTTTAGGGGAAACAACAAGTATACAGTGTTACAATACACGTTGGGCAGGGCAAAAAAAATCAAAAATTAAATCAATATCTCCCGGACGCAAATCCATCCTTGGGAACAGCTGTTCGCGGTACTCGCTCCTACATCCGACTCGAACCAGCCAGCCGACACTGGCAAGCTCGGTGGTTGAGACGTCTGCACTAGTAAGCAGCAAGTTGTGGGTTGGAGTCCCCCCTGAGTATGCTTGTGTTTTTTTTTTCACAAACACTGAAAATACAGTGTTAGAATACATTTACCAGGAAAGGTATACATTCACACATTCTTGATGTGCCAAAATGTGTCAGTCTGTTACCCTGGAACTGCCCACTCTTCTTCCTTCTTCTATCTTTTCCCTTCCCGAAACCCCAGCCCCTCCCCAAGGCTCCCCGCATCCATTACCTTGAGCATCCGCACCTCCCGCAGCGCGATCTTTTTCACCATCTTGTCGTCCTCTGACTCGATGAACTTCTTGATGGCCACTGTCTGGTTGGTCTCCTTGTGTCGGCACTTCATGACCATGCCGTAACTGCCTTCCCCCACCAGCCCCAGGTTCTCATACTTCTCCATGGCGGTCAGGGTCCTCATCAGCCCACCGCCGAGATCTTCACTGCGGAGCGGGCAAACAACCACAACAAAAAAAGCTTTAGTTCCTCAAGCTCTGGATCTTACACAGGTTTTACTGTGAAGCTTACATGTATCTCCTAGGTTTACGGTACTGAAACTGTACAGGCAATCTTTATCGTGAGACTGCCAGGCAGAGGCCATTTTCTGCACCCCACCTGTGGGAAACGGTCGACAAATTCAGCATGCTGGCTGCGAGCGGGGACCTTGGAGTCTTCAACTATTCCTACTATTTGCTTGTCTGGGGTACAAGATTCATATCGGTACATGTACATGTACTTCGAGTATAAGTTTAAATACCAGTAAATCCTTTTTTCTGTTTACAGCATGAAATGGCACGATCTACATGTACATGTGTCAAAAATTGCCTCAAGTTGTCTACCGACATTTGCTCAAATGTCAAATCTTGGCAAGTCGGCCGTGCTTCTGTCGACCGTAAACTTGAAAAATGCCCTCTGGAATTGCCCATATTGCTGATGTTAAGGAATTTGCTTGAGTGTCGACCAAATTTCAGTCAGACAAACGTACCTTCAAATATTTCAATTACAGAAACTGCCTCAGAATTCAAGTGACGCTGTCCAGGACCACGTGTACATGTACTTCTCAAAGGCCACTGTTCATTTGTCTGTAATTCATATGGTTACGGAAATACTGAATACTGAATTTCACATCTTTTTTTTATAACCTGCATCATTGCCTCTCAAAGGACAGAAACTGATGCCTTCTAATCTGTAATTAATGGTTTTTCAGCAAAACCTTTTGCTCATTACAGAAACAAATGGGTACTTCATTTGGTAATTTCGAGGGCTCCATTGTTCTTTCTGTTGCTTCTACAGAGAGGATGTTAGCATGAATTATGATTTAACCAGAATTATAAATTATCTCACACAATCAGTCTACATGTACTGGTATATGTACCATCTGCAATAGTGTTCACTTTCAATTTGCCTCTTTGAGGCTGACAAGATAGAGAGAGTCCTTTGGTGAGAATGGCAAAAGAACCTTGATCGGAAAAACTAATGGGAGGCGGCTCACGGCCATACATATAACATGTACACATTCACTTCAAGGTGAGATCGAATTCATCCAACTGTGCACAGTAGGCAAGCTCCATTGTTGAATACAACACTTATCCCCCTTGGGTGTACAAGAAATAAATATTTGAAGTGGGGGATTTGTAACGATTGAATACCACAGCAATATAGCCGTATCTATGAATGTTAATTTCCCTGTAAAAAGCAAATTTAAAGTTGTGACAAACAGTGGGGGGTGGGGCACAAGAAGTGAAAATAGGAACCACAGTTGTGACAGTCAGGGGTGTGAGGGCATATCTAGGGGAACCAGGGCACCCTGCGGAGGAAAACATTATATGAACAAATTATTTGAGGACCTCTTTTGTCTTCAGTACACAACACAGATCTAGATTAAATTTTGATTGGACGTTTGAATGATGCAATCTTCTGACACGGTAGGGCTGAGTCAATTCGAATTCACTATTTGAATATTTCTTTTTGGCCACTTCTGAAGAAAGATGTAGAGGAATTACTTCTGCCAACGATCTACATTGTAAGTACCTAAATAACTCAAGACTCTAAATTTAGCATTTCTTTCAGACTTGCTTGGAAAACCAACGATCTGGCTTCAATGAGCTCAGCCATCAGCAGGTGTGCCCTGGTGATTTTCAACTTCATTTCCTGGCTACTCGGATATTAATGCCCAGCGCGTGGAAAATCAATGGGTGGCAGGTGGTTGTTGAACTTGCAAATGATCGGTGCACTGTGTAAATCATTACGAGACAATTTACTATAAGCCCCAGTGGCTATACTATGCCAATAGGCTTATGATGACAAGGGCGATTAAAAAAACCTTTGTGACAAACAGAATGTTATTGCATCAGGGGCAGAAAGGGAGATGATTAATTTGAAATCAATTCATTTTAATTTTTATTCCAATAATGAAACCACAGTTCCTCCATAGTGCAGTGGACTAGTATTTTTAGTGCAGACCAATACAACATACAGCCAAGGAGGGATTTTTGGAGAGGGGAGTGAACATATTTTTTGGGGGGAAGGGGCAAAAATTAGAGTATTTTGAGTGACATTCTATGGCCTTTTTTAGGGCTGAGATTCAATCTGGGACTTATGACATTTTGGGGTTGGGAATTTTTGTAAAACAGTGACTCCAAAAATTGCCATTTAAAAAAAAAATACAGCTATTTCAAAAAGCAAATGAAGCGTTCGTTCACATTTCACATCACTGTACAAGCAATCAGCAGCCTGATATCATATTAACTGCTTACTTGCATTACAGATGCACAGCGTCACACTGAGGCATTACACACCATAATTTGAACATTATTTGTCCATGTAAACTAACATGGGACCTGGGAACTACAAAATGTACCTGGTACTGGTATGTGAATTTCTCAGCTGGATATCTACATGTACGTAACCATGCATGAGGTGTCAAAATACACAAGAAAGCAGTAGGCCCACACAGATGACACAAACACATTTAGCAAGCATTGTGTCTCCTTCAATGTAAATCAACATGGACTCTAGGGTTCTGGTAACACAGGACAAGAATAACCTCGATGACGGACATTTGTTAAGTTTACAGGCTTCATAAGTAACCATGGTTACAGTGAGCGGTCTTTTTTCCCATGTCATCCAAACCAATATCCGATGCAATTGGGAAGTGCAAGAGTACATGTACATATATTTAACCAAGGGCTTAAAGTTTGCAGTCTGGGGGACCTGCACTGGAACCTCTAGTGGGTACGGCAGGGTTAAGAGTTGGTGGCTCCGGTGTGGAAACTGGGCCAGGAAAATTTATTGGGGAGAGAAATCGCAGCCAGTGCCAAAGATAGATAATACTGTCTAAACTTATTTGCTGTTGGAGTGAACATTCTACTTTGAAGTGGCAGAGTAAGCTAAAAAGGTGCAAGGCAACTCCAAGAAATTCAGGTGGGACAAGAAGCTTTGGTGGAAGTACATTACAAATAGCTGCCCAATGCAAATTCCTCCGCGAGTTCTCCTATGCTAAATGATTTACAAGTACTGTTTGTGAGCATGGAGCTACATTTCATGTGAGGCACTCAAACATGGCTTGGGGTCACAGCAGTTTCAAACTGTCGTGCCTATAAATAATTAACTCAGTGAGCACTCCACATTCTAGATAATATTTCCACACAGCCCATTTAATGGCGTTCATTCGGGCACATGTTCAGTTTGCAGCAAATATTTAAACTCACCTCATCGGTGCATGTCTCATTAAGGCTGAGTCAATTCGAATAGTGGAATATGCGATCCATGCGATCAAATATTCAAATGTTCGGTTGTGCCAAATTGCCACAAAAGTAGAACAAAAATACACGTTTTCACCAGATGTGAACTTGAACATGTTGAAGGAAAA
>NW_019091391.1:975799-994151 GCF_001949145.1 Acanthaster planci | reverse complement strand
TTTATGAGTAATACCCTGAAGTACAGTACATGAACATTTATGTTTGTTTTGTAACCAAACGATCACATTTTCCTTCCTTCTGTTTCACAGATCTTGCTTCCTTATACTTCATGTTAAAAAAAAATTTGAATATTCAGTAATTGATTGAATATCGAAATGTTTGACTAATCGGTACAGCCATTCTATGTCTAATGATGCAACATTTGACAATTGATTCAATTTATTATTTTTTTTTGGTTTAAAGTTACATTTTCAGTCTCAGATGTTCAGCAGACTCACAGATTTGTTGCTGTAGAGTAGGTTGTGCAGGGCACAATACAATCAAACATGCTGAAATCATGCATGATCACTTGAGACCAAGAAGGTGTATGCTAGTGACAAAACTGGATTGAATTACAAAGGGGGGATTAGTGATGCCGTCCTCTTCAAGTATGAGACACGTGATCGAATCTAAATTATAAAATGATAGCTTAGCTGACTTTAGTGGACAAGTTAACTTAAATCTCAGTGCTACCTTGAAACTGTACAATTTCATATTCAAAATTGCTGAAACTACATGTACAATGAAAATTACGAAGTTCATACATTTCTTGTACTAGTGCCTATAATGCACAGGCTGCAACCTGGACTTTGACAAAAAAAACAGGAGTTAGGAGATTCTAATCTTTACAACACTTTGTAAAGTGTGCTTCAATTTTCAATGGCGTGGGTGTGAATTGAGCAACGAGGAAATCCACCCATCTGAGGAAAAGTTGCATGTCTGAATAATACGGGACTGATTTCACATGAGTTTCACCGACTAATTTCACATTGTCTGCAGTGTGGACAGATCCGGGTGGGACCGTTTGGAATTTTTCCCCATGGTTTTTCCATAAGGGCAGATGTAGTCATGAGGTAGTCATGTGCAGACAATGTACAAGAATGAAATAAGTTTTCGTTAGAACTACTCACCGCAATACAAGACAACCAGTTCATGAAAACACTAATCCAAAGCATCTATGGTACGGTACATCTCCAGCCACTTGATGGATCTACAGATGTGACCTTCGCTTGAAACATTCGCTTGAGATGCTGTTCAGGTCACTACTCCAGTATCACAATTCCATACATGTAAGTTTGTCCAAGAGTCCCAAAGCTAAATCAACCTTCTAACGAGTTCTAAAATGTTGATCTGCTGTCTTAAAACTGGCGACATGTCTTCCACAAGTACTGCACATCTTAGACTCTCGGCATGACAAATACCAGAGATTTCTGTAATAATCAAGAAAAATGAAAAAAGTATGAAAAGCTTGACTGATTTTTAAGATCAAATTTTCCAAAAGACTCGCAACTAGGCCTACTCATGACCCACGGTAAGACAGTCCTTTGACATGTAAAATGCAGCAGAGGAAAATTTTGGCTGTTTCGACTGGAAGGACTTACATGTATTATGTACTCTGCCATCAAAATGTCACGTATATGTCCGTTTTTGATATGGTAAGGTGCTGACAGGGGAGGTTCGTTTGCCTTATACTTCATTTGATGTGAAGTTTGCAAGGATTTTGCTTACCCACACCAAAAAACTGACAGCAGTACTCGCACATTTCACAATTTTAATTACATGAAAAGTAAACAAACCTCCCCAGTTGACATCTAAAGCTCTAACCATATCAAGAGAGGATTAATAAATATTCGTGACGGGTGAGTAATTTCTTACAAAGTAACCAAAATTTCCGATGATGCCTCGTACATGTCTAGCCGAAATATTTATAAACCTTTCAGTTCTGAAAGTATATTCCCCAGGGTGACACTGCAGATAGAAGTAGCCTCTCTACACACAGTCACCACTAATTTTTCCCTGCAGTGCCCTCAGGTATAAGCCACCTGAAAGTAATAAAATGTCCTAAAAAGTCAAAGATAGCATTGAAAATATTGAGGCATTCACTTGGAAAACAGAAGTTTTCAGACCGTGTCCCACACATCATGACATAGGCCCTAGGCCCTACAAACAGGACGTCAAGTGGCATCCACATACATGTACTGTATTTCTTTCCATAATATCAGGCCCTGACAGAGTTTTGCTCTTGAAAAGAGGTATTCACTTCGACAGTCAAAACAGCAATGAAATTCCCCTGACCGTGAGCCTCATCACAGGCTTGTACAACTTTAGAAATCGCACGCTTATGACCGTTTTCAACTTTCGTTGCTTACTTTTCGGGAGTTAAGAACTGACCCTGGTAACTCGTGTTTCCTACCTCCATGGTGTAACAATCACACCGGTGATCAAATGAACCACGACAACGTTCATGGGAATAAACACAACTGAACAGCAATTTACACAATTTTAACATCTCGCTTGACAACAAGATCTGTGTCCCGTGAACACACAACTACCGGTCATGGTGAGTGACCTACACGGCAAAACTTTACTTCACATACCGCCAAAATCTAGCCAGCAAGAAGTCCCAAATAGATCAGATTCCTTCCTCTGAAAAGCGTCTAATCTTCACCTAGACAACTCCTTTGGATTTCAGCCATACCATGCTTATGTTTAGTCGGTTCATGCTTCTAAATAAATTTGTTTTTCAGTCGGCATGAGAGGGTAGCTTCAGTTCTGTTGACTCAAAATCGCTTGTACAATCACACGTTGGGGATACGTGCAGACGAAATTCGTATTCATATTGTACAGTCCGTGCGTACGTGCGTGGTTGAATTATTCATTGGGTCTCATTACGCACGTTGCTAAGGGCAACGTGTGTCAATATATGACACCAGAAAGTGTGAAGAACTATACCCCGCAACTTAACTTAAGACGAGAGTTCTCAAAAATCTTTTAAACTTCCAACATAAAGTCTGACAAACACAACCGATTTGTTGGTCAGATATTTGTTCTCTTGGGGACAAATTTCTATCGCAGTTCCTTAGATTGCTCGAAGGGAATTTTACTGCCTGGAAACAGGGCCCTCAAAAGTGGCATGTATCAATCATGGAGGAAGGAAAATTCCTTCCTCCATGTATCAATGAACGATCTTTTCATTCACGCATGAGTGCCACTTTGTGGCAACCATAACGGTAGTGTTCGATCTCGGGTTAGGTCTGTTTACATGCAAATAAAATGACAATAAACACAGCAAACAAAAGGGAGAGATAATCGCGTCCGAATGTGGGATAAACACTCGACGCCCCACACTTGCCAAGGATTAGAGAGTGCTGGATTTAAAATGGCCATCTCGTGGCACGAGTATGAAAACGGGAATTAAGGAAAGGCCTAGAGGGCACTGCTCGCACACACGGAAAGACTGACATTAGATTTAAGTAATAATCTGTGCCATTGGCGAATTTCAATGTATTATATTTCAGCATACTTATCCGTACGTCAAAGAGGCCGAACCGTGTAAACAGATTTCAAAATGTGAAGACGGCCCGGGAGAGAATGAGAGCAAAAGATCATGGAGAGATTTAACTCGCACCAGCAGAAAAAAACACAAATCCCTTGTTTCCATACATTTTCTGGTTGATTAATTTTCTCTTTGCGGTGCTACGGTTAAGTTCAGTAACTTATTTTGCTCCGTGTGTTGGCTCAACACCCTTTTTGAGGCGGAGCAAAAAAAGGGGAGGCACACTCCCTGCTATGAGCTGAATTTCTTTTCGTGAATTCTACATTTTGTGGGAGAGCATGTGTGTAAAGATGTATCAAAATCAATACACTACTGCGATACACTTGATTCAGTATCTACTGTGTGCGACGTGCAGATTATTTTGTTTTTGTGAGAGAGGATGGTTGACTTGTGACTTGACAAAGGTTGATCAAATCAATTTCTGAAGGGCACAAATCATGTCATAACAAGCCCCCTCTTATATTTGGCCGCCCATTGACTCTCCTTTCTTCACTCTGTAAAGGGGCCCACCAAAAATGAAACAAAAATGTACCCCTTTTTGTTCTAACCACGGCGTTTTGTAATAATTTAGAGAAATCTACTGTGCAATTGCCGACCTCCTCTATAGCCTGGATTGGACGGCCCTATCATCCGACCTCCAAGTTGAGAAACTTTTGGGGCTTCACTCAGTGCAATCGTGACGAAGCCCTCACGTTGACTGATGGTTATCGAGATCGATCAATCAGCCAACCAGTGGTTCTAGTGTGCTGCCCTCTGTTGATAGGTTACTGAGTTAGTATTTTTCGTCTAGCGAACTTTTGGCACAGCGCGCCGCGCCTGTTAAAAAATTCGGAACTAGGCAGCGGCGTACGGACATTTTTGGGCAGGGCGAGGGAAAAATCTTTTCTTCCAAGGAAGTAACGCTGGATTCCAGGGGAAAAAACGACCTTCTAATTGACCCACCAGCAACCTCCTCATTTTTAACGGTTATCGAGCCGGACCCGGGGTAAACACGGGCGATTCCTAATAGTGCGCCTCAAAGAGTTTGCGATGTGCTTACCAATCACAGGGCGCAAAATCTGTCGACCCTTTCCAAACGCCATTGGGTCGACATATTTCGCGCACTGTAATTGGCCCACGCGTTGAAAACTCTTGGGGTGCATTATTGTGAAACGCCCGTATTGTGGCACGACTCGTGCGCTCTTTATTTTTTAGCAAACCATCTTGGGTATCTTGGGAAGTCAAACAAAACTCAGAAGAAAATCAAGACAGGGAAATGATCAATACACAGAAATAAAACACCCTTCACAAAATTTGAAAATCGAGGGCAAACATACTCTTTTGGACTGAAACCCTGCAGAACTACCTGAATGTCCACACTTAAAAGGCTACTATCTGAATGACAAAAACTGTTCAAATTAAGAAGTGAAAGTGTTCGTTCATGCACGGTTCGTGTTCATGCTATACCTCCATGTCTAAACTAACAATAAGAATGGAAGAGTGTCAACTGACATAAACCCTCATTTATTGAATTAAAAAAATTAGTTTCATTAGTTTCAAGCCATTTCCAGTAGGACAAACCAAATCACAAATCAGTTCATCAGTCACATGAAATTACAGCCCCTCTTTACAGCATAAAATGGACCTACACTTTATACTGACGAGCCCATTCCATTAACAATAACCATGACTTTAAAATGCCCCTAAAATAAAGTTTAAAAACCTGTCTTTCTAAGAAATTTTTTGGCAACCACCCCATAACTTCAGCACACCTAACCACAAGCAAGTCTTCATAAAACAGAGTTTATTTAAAGCCCCTTTGTAAAATTCTTCAGCAAAAAAGACATGGTAATTTACAAAACTTACAACATATGTGAAACATTCAAATTGATATCATCTTCATGAGAGGTACCCCCCCAAATAACAGGCACACTGCAGTGATTAAGGAAAAAATCTCCTTGAGAATGTACAAAATTTAGGTGTTAAAGCAGTGGCATTCGTCAAAAAACATCAACATTGAGTACTAACGTTGACACTAGTGGTGTATTTACTTAGTACATCTACGCTGCAAACTAGCTTCAGGCATTATGCAGTGCTTTTATTTGCAACTGTGAGAAAACAGACCTAACATGTATCAATGTTTAAAAAACAGCATCACACCTGCCAAGGCATAATGAATAATCCTTAACAATCGGTTCTGCCGTAATTATAAGTGAGCTCTTTCATTCCAGAGAGTAAAACTAGGGACCTGATGATTTAGACTGAAAAATTCTCTATGCTTTGGTTGGGAGGGTTCTGAAAGGAGTCTCCAAGTTGATACGTAAGTGAAATCTTGACCAACTGGTGCAAGGAAGGATCCAGCGCCACATATTTTAATTTTCATGGGGGGTGCAAACTTCTTTTGGGGAGAAAACTTTGGAAATTTATTCATGTAATCTTTTGCGGCCTTTCGTAGGGTTGAAGATTTATTTGGCGTCTACCATCTTTTTGCAGGCTTTTTGAAGGAAGACAAACGGAATAGGCCAAAAAATTTGCCGTATGATATTTTTTTAAAAGAATGCTTCAGGCTCATGGGGGATCTGCCCTTGTACTAGTGTGAGAGATTTTACCTCAATTCAGCTTATCCCCATTTTCAGTAAGAATGAGTGGTTTGTGTTTTTTTTTCGTTTCAATAGAGCAAAATTTTACTCTTTGGAATCTGGAGAGCTCTCAAGTAAACAGTCACATCCTGTGGATTTCTGGTCATGCCTCCCACGGATGCAAATTGTGCAGAAGTCTCCTGAGTGCCTTTCAAGAATATTCGGCATCCACAAAGAATGACGGGTCCCCTCGGTACAGACCATGGTCTCGCAGGACCTTGGACTTGCTGTAGTGATCCCGCAAAGCGTCGCTGTGCAACTGCGCCTTATCCTCTTTCTCCATCTTGGCGATCATGCTGTTGTGCCAGCATTGCTCCTGCAGTAGCCGCTGTAGTTGCCTGAGCGGCATTCAGGGAGGGGAACAAAAAGGGGCGGGGAATGAATTTGTTGCAAATGATGCATTTATAGGTCTATAACTGTGCCGTTCAAGCAAGCGGTTGATATGACCCCTGATGAAAGTATGAAATTACGAAAGTAATCCGAAACCAGAAATGTAAATCATTAGTGCGGTGACCTTATGCTCACATGCCGCACATTTGTTTTTAAAGCAATAAACATATTAAATGTATGATTAGGAGTTTATTTTGCAATGCATGCATGGGCAAAAAAAAGGAATCTTCGAGGCTTCGTGGCAGCGACTGCAACTTTTGCACGGCTACTTACTTTCATTGAACGGAGAGAGCTTACTTGAGCCAATGCAATTAGCCATGATATTAGCAGTTAAAGCTTAATTTGGTTATGGTGGCTCCCTTGATCCATGTTAATTGCCTCCAGCAACGCCAAGGAAAGACGATGAGTGTTGAAGCGAGGTAAGAGAGTCACGAGAAATGAGAAAGGACCTGTCCACCCAAAAAAATCCCAGTCAAGAAAAAGATAAAACTGGAAGAGCACTCACCAGCGCGGTCGTGATGGCAAAGCAGGGGTGATGTGAATGGTTGTGCAAACTCATGGAATGTTTTGTGGGAAAAGTGATCATGTAAGGCAAACACAGGTGTAAACGGCTTGGCTCGAGCTTTCACGCTTTACATTAAGTTGGCAGTGAGGGGGACCACAAAAGTGACGAACTCAAACAAGTTGCGGCAGGGATAAAAATCAGCCACAAATTACAAGAGAGAGATAACTGAATAGATGATTAATCGATACAATATTCAGACTAACATCTGTTTGCAATAGTTCTGTAATCTTTGTCCTTTTAACTCACACAGAAGTTAAGAAATTATGAGGACCACTGAAGGAGATTTTACAGGCATGCCAAATGCCAACGCACACCGTGAAATGTATCTAGGATCTTCATTTTAAACAGAAAACTAAACTTTCTTTGGAAAGCATTTACACAACTTTAGAAATATATAGTCATTTAATATATTAATTTAATTTACACTAAAAACAAAATACAAAACTAAATGTGAAAAAAGACCACACAATATTAAACATAAACTAATTAATTTTACAGATTAAGGATTTGTATTGCATTAAAACTCAATAAATCGTTCCTACAAATCAGTAGCAGGATGGCAATCCATATCATCTGTTTGCAAGAATATCAAAGAGCTGTTTGATTTATAATTCTCAAGGAGATTTTTAGAACTCTTATTTACAGAATTTAATTTGATGTCCTTAGACCTTTGAGATCATTCACGATAGATTATATCAACGATTGTCATTTTTCTGTTACATATCGCTGCATGTCTCTGACAACCATTAATGCCAAATAGGATTTTATCATCAGTGACAGGTAAAGGAACTCCTTCAAATGTACATAACCACCTTGTTTTGGCTTGGAAGTTTTCAACAACTCCAAGGTCATCCACATTGGTAATTTGAAAAAAAAACCTTCGTTTTAATTATGCCTAGGCACAATGACCAGCAACGTTATCAATCAAAATAGCATTTTACAATCTCCAAACATCATGACAGAAATTTAAAAGCAAAATTCAAATATAAAATATAAATGATTATGGATGTTCTTAGCTAAAACAGGATCTTTAGGGAACTGTGGGTGATCTTTCAATTACTATTCAGTGAGGCGTGGGTAAAGCACATTTTGAAAATCTTTCTATACACTTTAATATTTTCTTCCTTTTACTTGAAAACGTCTCGAGACATTGTTACATCTCCACTGTTAGTGTTTTGTTTCCTTGCTTGTAATGGTACGTCCGATTGGTCGACGTTGGCCTACGGGGATAAAACAAAAAGAAAAAAGAGGGGAGGAGGGGAAAGGAAAGAGTGAGTGTAATTGAGTGAGCCAGACTGCAGTGTGGAGGGGGGGTGGAATGAAGGTGTAGAAAGCATGTGGCGAGCTACAGTGGGAGTGGTTGTCTTTCAATATGGGCCATTCGCGATACCGTGCGCCACCAAGAGGTTGTCATGGAAAGGCCATTTTTCACTGTGCACAGTGGGAAATGGTTGACACTAGCTGTAGGCGGGGAACTTGAATTGTTTTAAATGTTTGTTTGTCGGAGAAGGAGGTTCGTCAGTGAAGTTTTGAGTTGCAGTTTCAATTGATCCTTTTTTTTTCCTTTCTATTGCACGGAATGTCTCCATCTGTCAAATGTTTCCCCAAGTTGTCTTCCGATGTATGCCCAAATGCAAATCACGGCAAGGAGACCATACTTTTGTTGACAGTAAACTTGAAAAAAATGGGCTCTCCATGCCACTGTCTAGGCGGTGCACTGTACTATGGATCACCCCTGATCATCTTTCAAACCTCTTTTGGAATCAGGGATGAGATTGATCAATGATTAAAAAGAGCTGAAAACAGCTGAAAAAGGCACAAAGAAGCTAAACCGGGAAAGTCTCCAATACTTTTGTACATGTCCAGTGAGGAAAAAAAGCTGAAATCCAAAACAAAAGAAGCCGAAATCAGCCGAAAAGCTGAGAAATTTCATCCCGTTGAATACTGCAAATTGCAAAATGACCAACTTGGACCTCTTTCTTTCCCCAGCAATACACTGTGCCATCCTCCTACTCCTTGCTCAAGGTCACAACTCTGGAAGTTTCAGGATTCAAACTCAATTTAGAACTGCCACCTAGGAGGTATTCAGACATGTCAGAGGGGCCCAAGGAGGGCCATCCCCCACAAAAAAGGTTCCACACTTTTTTTTGGAAAAGTAATGAGGAAAAAGAGATTTCTTCTCCTTGTTTGTCTAGTTCATTCCCCTCTCTTCAAAAAGCGTGTAAAAAGTCCCAAAACATACATATTTGTAGCCTCCCCCCTCAGAAAGGCCACAAAAAGTTACACAAATAGATTTGGAAACTTTTGGCCCCCCCCCAAAAAATAAATAAATATGGCCCTCCAAAAACTTTGGTTCTGGACGCACCTTTGATTGCCACTTTGGTTTGTTTCGCCAAAATAGCAGCTCATTACATGTCAAGTGTCTTGGTGGTTTTTTTTCAAAGAGGTACTTTTCAATGACGATCAACAAAAGGCAAGTCTGAAAAAGTTAGTTGTTAATAATGTCATGGTGATGATGACAATAATTTTCTGAGCTAGAATGATGGTCACAGATCAAACCTATGACTAGGGCGATAAAATGAGTGAGATGGTAAAACAATAGGATTGGTTTCAAATGAGCCTGTTCAGTACTTCAAAAAGCCGTCTTTGGGAACAACGCATGCACGCGAGTCAGCGTATGGCTGTGCTGATAGGACTATCACGTACGCGTGTGGCTGATCCCGATAGCCTCGTATTGGGCTCTGTTGGAATACCGAACTCGCTCATTGAAAATGCACAAGCATGTGTTGGAGGCAAAAACCAAACATTGGCTTAGTTCTGACTTTATCTCGTTCCTGGAACCATTTTTCAGGATTACTTTTTGGGCAATTTGATATTCTAACCTCATGCCAGGACCCCGAGTGTTGGCTTAAAACTAAAGGATTCTATGTTCCGATGGTGAATGATAAAGCTGGAGTGTCAGAAGCCAGGGGATCAGAGTGATGCCTGATTTTGACCCCACGGACAAATCCAAGGTTTGGCAAACTCTTGGAGGAAGTGATACAATGAAGGAGTCATGATACGTGCAGTGGACACTACAAGTGCAGAGGTTGACATTTCTCATGGAATTTTCATGTTTGCTGTCGTCAGAGCTAACATCTTTGATCGCTAAAGTTTCCGGTTTTATGAACAAAAATGTTCAAAGGGGACATAATACGTTGGTTGGTTGGAAGATTTAAAATGAGTCTTCCGAGCCGGTATTAGGCCAAACAAAAAAAAAGCTGTGTTTCCGGTTAACCGACCAAACCTAGAAAATCATGTGGAACATAGATCTTTTTAGTCAACAAATCAATAAAATATAAAAACTTATGATGCCTTGCCCAAAGCCTAATTTTGTGTACATCGTGCTGTACACTGTATTGTTTTCATTTTTTTCACATGAGATGGACGGCTGTGTTTGTATTTCAACAACCAGTTGCTTTACTACTCACAGTGCTGATATGTAATATTGACATGCAAATGTACAGTATTAATCTGACACTGACTTAGTACCTCTTAAAATATATGAACCCCCCCAATGCAGACCATCATCTGAGCTAATTTTTTTGGATATAAAAATTTAGAGTAAAAAAAAACACCCTAATTTATTTTTCAGAGTAGGAAACACAACTATTTTTTTGTTTGGCCTTAGAACATCATTAGCATTCACACGCGTTCGTAGACCACACTGACCACACTTTCTAATTACACGTATTAATAGGACGCATGAAACAGTCTCTCAGCAAAATTCACCTGCCATGAATGTGCACTTGCATTTGTGTTGTTTACGAAGGACCATTTCTCATTGTGCATTCAGATTTTTGGCTCATCAATTTTGTTGACGCATCATTTCAGAATGCAGATGAAGATACGCAAACAGTCATACAAAAGCTGTCCAAGATCTGGAGGTAGATGCGTCAAGCAGCTTTCACTTTGCAAAGTGAGTTAGGCACTCCAGCACTTTAATCACAGCTCTATGATTAGGACCTTCAACAGTGGAGACGTAAAAAAAGAGAGAAGCTAGCAGCTGCATGGGTTAGTAATAGACACTCTCCTGAGAGACACTCACTGCTCACGTTCCCTGTAGGAGTTCTTGATACCGCTTTTGTCTCTCGACTGGATCTGCTTTTGGAGGGCTTTTTTGCGATTATCTTCCTCTTGCTGTTTCTCGTAGGCCTGTTTTGCCGCCAACTCAGACCTCAGTCTTTCTGCTTCTGCCTGTAAAATGTATCCGGGCAAATCAAATATAGTAATTTTAGGCACTCAATTAGAGCAGAAATAAAACTGGAAATCATGGCATGGAAGTATTTAACATGATACATGCAAGCTCCAAGTTCAATTATTTCATTTCCCATTCAGCATGACCAATAAATCTTCAAAGTTGGCACAAACATCTGACAATAAAAAACACATATGTTCTTTCTACCCCTAATAATCAAGAGGCTAGGCCTACACTTCTCCAAGATGGCGGCAAAATCAGCCCCATAATTCTAATGGTATAGTCCTTCCCAAACTGATCTTGACCACCCTTTAAACAAAAACACACTGAAATTGAATTGTCACTCAACTGATCATGCCACTTGCTCAATCAAGCATGCTGAGTACTAGCCCCACAAATTGGGCTGTAGTGGCTCTCTTTTACAATCTGTCTCTTATCTGTCGTCACCACAGTCCTACTTCAAACACCTGAAATCCAAACTGCAGGATTGTCACAAACTTTGAACCCTAATATCTTCCGAAATGAGAATGACTCAACAGTTTTACCTACATCAGCACATTCCTCAGAGTTTGGACTTTCATACGAGCACCCTAAAGCTTTCCAAAATCGTAAATTTTCCGATGTATGGTGCCTTGAAAAACCCAGCCTGAAGTATTACATGCTGACCACCGGCAGCGCCATCTTCAAAAAATGAAGGCAGTGCTTCGTGCATCAGAAGTCAAGGCACCCAACAGGTGCCGTAGATGTATAATTCATGTTGTCACAGTATTGCCTAGAAATAAGTTGCACGCACACTTTGCTAGTGTACAGTCCGCCCACAGCACGTGTGTGGAGCATGATACAGTAACATGCATATTAATGTTATTCAAATTCAATTTCACCGGTTCCTTGTTCGTCTGCCTTGTGCCTTGAAATCCGACGTAAGAAGTGCTGCTTCCATGTTTCAAAATGGCGCCGCCCGTGGTCGGCATGTAATACTACAGGCTGGGTTATTCAAGGCGCCATACATCGGAAAATTTATGATTTTGGAAAGTTTTAGGGTGCTCGTATGAAAGTCTAAACTCTGAGGAATATGCTGGTGTAAGTAAAATTGTCGAGTCATTTTCATTTCGGAAGATATTAGGATTCAAAGTTTGTGACAATCCTGCAGTTTGGATTTCAGGTATTTTAAGACATGCCTTGAAGTAGGGCTGTGATGGTGACACATAAGACTTAAGAGACAGATTGTAAAAGAGAGCCACTACAGCCCTATTTGTGGGGCTAGCTGAGTACTGTGCTAAATTATTCCGGAAGAGTATACAACACAGAAACTGTTGCAAACTGCTTACTCGTTTACTAGCTACGGTGACAAAAATATAGGGTTACAATTTAAAAGTAAGGAGGCCGACATGACATCAAAGCAAAGTCGCTCTCGAAGCCTAGCCTAACAGTAACAGGCCTAAGGCAATTACTCTAAGCTTCAGCCTGCCAGACAGGTAGCCAAGTCACAGAGGGCGTCACAGAGCAATAGAACTTAGAAGTTAGAAAGGAAGGCAAAGAACGCCGCGAACACACTCACTAGTTTTTCGGCCTCTAGCAGCTTAGCAGCGTGTGCCTTGTCCACCTGACGCTGTCTGAATCTCGCTTCCCAATGGTATGCCATTTGACTCATCTTGAAGAATTTTCCTTCAATCTTGATGAGGAAAAATTCTCAAAATATGAGAGTCCACCAGTTCAACCCGCCACTTGACGACAATGAAGTTTCTTAACTTTAAAGGTCGGCGACCTTCTCTATGGCAACGCTTAAACTATTTTGAGCGTGCACTACGTGATAAACTAATTTGATTTAATTAGAAGAAATAATATAAAGAAAATTAAGGAAAGCAATAAAATAACATTTCACATTCAATAATTATGAATCAAATCAGAAAAATATATTTGAAAGTGGAAAGTTATGAAACTTTGCATTGGTCCTAAAGTACACGTTATATTAATTAAAGTGGAATTCGATGGAGGGCGCACTTGCTCTGAGTGGGCAGTCGATCCTCGCAAAGGTGGCATCGCGTGCATGGGGCATGCTGCTGGTGCGGAGGGGGACCACAGCTTAGTTTTGTGAATCTCCTCCCACAATAACTTGAAGGTGCTAACCAGTCATTAACCAGCATTCAATTTGTTTTCCTCCACCCAAATGAGATATTATTCAGACGATGGCGATGAGTGCGTGGTCGTTTGTTTTCCATATTGACCAGAAAGTAAAGGAGTCAATTGAAAAGCTGGGAACAAAGGGTGTGGTCCATAGAGGAAAGCAGGTGCGCGAGGACAAAATAAGAGTCCAAGATGGATGACATGTATTTTGCATACGCGTCACGAAGGGGAATGCTTACCCCCCCCCCCCGCACTATTGTGAATCGCCCGTATTATTGACCCCTCCCCGGCCAAGGGCGGATCCAGACCCAAATTTGCGTGAGTGTGTGGGTGTGTGTGTGGGAGGGGATTACCCTTTGGGGATGTCAAAACAATTTGGAAACGCTTTCATATAACCTTTCATGGACTTCCTGGGGGTGAGGCTACTTTTAGATTTTTTACATGCTTTGGGAAGGAAAAGAGTAAAATCACCTACTGTATCTCATATTATTTTTAGAGAAAAAATGACTCCCTTTTATGGGGGAGAGGGACAGATGGCCCCCGTTAGCCCTATGGGTCCGCCCTCTTTAATGGTTTCTATTGAGTGCCCCCCACCCCAAGGAAATCCTGGGGAGGATGCCTACACCCCCTCCCCAATGTAAACGGCAAATTTAATTCATTCACAAAACCTTTCTTTAGAACAGGGGCCCACTCACCTATATACAGCAAGAAATGAGACCGGGAGGGGTCTCCCCCAACATGTCCAATCCCAATTCTCACTCTAGAGTATTGTTACCTAACACGTCCCCCAGATGTCTGAAAAAAAGTCCTCAGATTCCAGTGAAACAATGACAACCACAAAGTAGGGGGGCGACTCTGTCTCATATCTTGCTTCATATGCACTCACCAATGCAAGTCTCTGTTACAAAAGCGGGGGGGGGGGCTTTATTCTGAGGAAAAAACTCAATTGTGCTGTTGCAATGAAGGTTGGCAAATGCCAATCGAAGGCATTATAGTTCCTGGGTATCTGACATTCCACCCTGCAGCTGGGGGAATAATGCTCGAAACTTGAAATTGAGATACGCCAATTTCGAAGATCACTTTTACCCTCAGGTGTGTAAAATATATTGGAGTATTCTTATTCTGGAACTTGCTTTCATGTCATTTATTATGCGTTGCTTGTGCCCTAGAGGCCGAGTTCTTTGTTATTTCAACTTAATTCACAGTGAATGCACAAAATCGTTCACCTGAGCCTATATCTTAGTGATCCAAAGCCCGCGATCGCGCTATGGCAACGTTAATCTCTAATTTCCTAATCGAAATTGCAGAGTCATAATACCCATGAAATTTCATCTAGTGGTAAGCTCGGTATCTGAAATTTACTCCAACTGCAGTTATGAGCCTATGGCGGTTGTGATCGTCCTGTTACTTTGAGTTCGTTCATGACCTACTCTCACCGGTATCGCACGCGCTGCGTCCTCAAAACTTTCACGACAAACTTGAGGATGACGATGCCCTGGGAAAGCTTGTAAGCGAAATCAAGATTTGAGAAGGAATGTCAAAAATTAAATTTACCAAATCTTGATAGCCAAATTTTAAAAATCTAAACTTGGTCAGACCATTTTAAATATCTACTGCTGATTTGTTAATTTCAATTTCTACAAGATATCAAAAATAATGAAACTCCCAATCGATAGAGGGCGTTCTAGAGGACGGGTTTCTTCAGTTGGAACGCAGGAGCATAACTGCGCAGAACGTAACCCGATTGTGTTTGACATCGCGCATCATGCATGTCACCATTATGTGTGCATGTGCACGCGGGATTCCCACTGAAAGAGAAAAACAACAGAAAGTTTTTTTACTTCATTTTTAAATAAGTCGTCTTCACGTTTGCTGATGAATTTTTAAAACAGTAGGGGAAAGAAGGACCTGTTTTACTTGTGTAAGGTAGGTGGTGTTCGTTGGAGGCGATCTAGTGAGCTTTTTGATGATTTGTTTCAGCTACTGCGTCGACTTTGTCATGAAATTGTACTGCGTAACGCGAGCACTTCCTACTCGCATTTGTTGATTTTTCGGAAAGTCCTTTCTTCGATCACGAGGTCAAGTCGCGCCAAAATCGCTGCCTTGTACTTCAGAATAATCCTCAAATCTTAAGCTGTTATGTCAGTCTTTTCATTGATTTATATTGAAAAGCAAACCTTGCGGAATGTGTCGCCTGTCTTTCTTCTTGTCACATTTTTTCCTTTGCTCGTGAGGCCCCGAATTTCTAGCGGCATGTTGGGCCTACATGCAGACATGTGTAATGTTTGTTTGTTGAACATGGCGGGGAGGGATTTTAACATGTCGTGGGCGATTTTAACATGTTCGTTATGTTCACTCATTATTCACTTAACTTCAATGTTCATTTTTGCAAAGCACCGATTTGCTGTATACCAAGAGGGAGAGAATAGTCAAAGGAAACTGGCGGAGTGAAATTTTTTTAGCCTATTTTTGTGGGGCATTATTGGAGGAACATGTCAAAAGGATGTGCATGTGGCTGGTGACTAATTTTCACATGATGAAATAGGTTGAAATCTGATGTGTGGAATTTGGGGTTGCTGTTATTTAGTCGCTGTCAATTTATTCCTTCAGTCTTTCAGAAAATAACCATGTGACCATTAGCTTCCTGTTCAGAATTGTCTTTTTTGTTTTGTAGGCTATTTACAAATATGATTTTGTGAACTTGTCACATTTGCGTCATCACAATTATGAAAATTTACATGGCTTGTTTTTCTGCAAGAACACCCACAAAAATTGGCAAACAAATTACCCTTCCCTCCAAAAGTGGCTGTTTTAGTCTTTCGGTATCACGTAAAAGGGAATTTCATCTGCACATTGACATCTGTTTTTCTTTTTCAATCAGACTTCTCAAAATCAGAACATGAGCAATTGTTAGATTGTCGTGTCGTCAAATCAGGGACGCTGTCTCACTTCCCAGAATCTCTGAAGTGCTGGATTTTGCGAGGGTCTTGGAAGATTGTAGTGGAAATCACAAGCTGACGTTTATCTCTTCTCATTTTAGGCCACCAGTTGCGTTACACTGTGTATCTGTTACACCCCAACTGTAGCGTCGGTCCCAACAAACTGTCATCTTACAGTCGGGCTGTCTCAATGGTGGTCAGCAAATTTATATAAAAAATAAACTTTACATCCAAGTTTATGCTGCTCACACTAGACGTAATTTATCCAGACTTTGCCACCTGGAATGAAACTCTTTTCTGCAAGCACGAATTGTTGATACAAATGAAATGAATTTGGCACATGCTATGGCACTCTGTGTAGTTGGGCTGCACAACTGTAGGACTCGAGTTGGGATTGATGCTATAATTGGGGCGCGTATTTGCTGCTCAGGAACTGAGCATACTCACATGAACATGTACATGTATATAACTTGTACACGACGCATAACCCAACACTATGGCTTTACATTCAATCAGTCTTGGCCCTGTCACTCTATCGATGAGAGGAGTTTAACTTTCTCTGTAACACATGCATTCAGGGGAAAAAAGCAAAGTAGAGAGACTGAACTTTGAGAACTGTACCATACCATCACTGGAACAGCTTCTGTAGTGCGGAACCTTCCAGAAAAATTCCAAATTCTTTACTGTAGACTGTAGTTACCATTGGCCTATTTCTTGTAATGTTTAGAGCATCAGGCTTAATGTAAAAGTTCTAGTGGCTCTATTCACTTGTCATTATCTAGTTAAATTGTTCCAATTTCCTGATGAAATTTTAAGGATCTGAGAAGGATTAAAGGAAGGATGGTTCTACTGAGAGACAGGGTTGTAAATTTTGGTCCAAATCAAAAAGAGGAACAATTGTTAAACTGAACTTCTCTGAATTTGAGGAAGGTGTGGGGAACACAGACATGTGAAACACCATGTGAAAGAATTCTGTCTGAAGAATCCGGTTTGAAGAACTGATGAGAGGCAGTGTTTGTCCGGGGCACTGCCTCAGTTTTTGGCTTCAGAGAATGTGAGGCTGAATTCGGTTTTGCCTTGATGAATCCGTTGAAGACTTCAGTGCTTGCTTGGATTTTTTTTTCACAACTGAAATCACTCAGTTTCCACGATGAAGATATCACTTGGTGTGTGCTTGTTCAACAGGTCCACCAGCGAAGACTCCGGATTCAAAATTCACCAAGATGGTGAAATGAGAAAGTCTTTTCCTGAAACCAAAATCTCAAAAGAGTGGGCTGTTAAGCTAATTGGTTGTCGTGCCCGAAGGCCATTATTCGTGATGGGCGGAATGGGCCATTGCCTCATGTCCATGGGATCCTTGTGGGGGAGAAGAACCGAGAGAGCAAAAACCTAAACACTGTACCGAGCACATCATGGGCAGTGGCAACCGTTGTTAGCACTGAACTTTGCCGTTGAACAAATCGTAAGTTGCATGTAAACAGGCAACAGAACGTGTATGAAAGTGTGCTGCCGTTCGTCAAAAAAGAACATTGCCTAGATGTGCACATGGGTCGCTCATTTGTGCTAATGGGACAACCTGTACATGGGGTTGCTTTAAAGGTGCTTCATTACACATGTCAATTTTTTTCTTCAACTTGCATCAAATCAAAATACCAGTAACGTACAGAATTGACCCACACAGCTTTTTACAAATGTTTCATATCGGGTACTGAATGTATGTGTTGGTCTTGGACGGAAGATCATTTAATGGTAGCCATGGCAACAATTCATGCATAAGTGTCATTTCTGGTTCTGCCAAGCGGTACCCTTTTATTGCCATCATGTAAAAATGAATTTTTGTCCTGGGGAAAATGTGATGTGAAGAACCTTTTTTCACCATTCACTCTTACACTGTGAAACTCACTTGGCTCTTTGTTCAAAATAAACTTCATCTGTAAATACAAGGAAAGATGCTATTCATAAACGTGGCACATTTTACATGGTACATGTACATAAACATACATGTACATTTCAACAGGAGTGCCACCAGTAAACATTACACCTGCACATGTTTCTTTCATGTGCAACATTTACCCATATACATGTATATACATACATACCTG